>JALIZH010028537.1:0-196495 GCA_030522465.1 Rhipicephalus appendiculatus | reverse complement strand
AACGCGAGTGAGCACTCATGAGTGAGTAGAAGTGAGTGTGAACGTGAGTGAGAACTCATGAGTGTGAGCGGTCGTGAGTGTGAACGTGAGTAAGAACTCATGAGTGTGAGTGGACGTGAGTGTGAACGTGAGTGAGCACTCATGAGGGTGAGTAGGCGTGAGTATGAACGCGAGTGAGCACTCATGAGTTTGAGTGGACGCGTGTGTGAACGTGAGTGAGCACTCATGAGGGTGAGTAGGCGTGAGTATGAACGTGAGTACTCATGAGTGTGAGTAGTATGAACGTGAGTAGTCGTGAGTATGAACATGTGTCAACTCATGAGCGTGAGTAGGTATGCCGCGCAGAGAAACACGGCGACACACACACACAGTGAGTGGTCGCGCTGAGGAAGTGAGAAGCCCTAATGGTGCTGACGTTGTTATCTAGCGGCAGTTGACTAGACAAGCGATATGAGGCCGCAAAAAAAGTTTTATTGAGGTGTAGTGTCAGCTCAGTAACAGGCGTTTCAGTTTGTTTTCAGGAGGCAGAACCAGCTATCGGAAAATGAGATTTGACTTTTCTTCAAGAGATAACTGTCACTCGTGCGACGCATTTTGATCGGCTAGCGTGTCGAAGACGTCAAACATCAGGCAGCTAGCATCACGGCGCGGCGCACCGTCGCGTCGGTGCCTGTCTCGGCGCGGCGGTGACTGGTGCGACGGTACCTCCTCTCTGTCTCCCGTCTCTCGGTGGGCGCTGCTTGTTTGGTAGTGTAGCGTTTGAGAAAGAGTCTTAGCAAGTTACGGAAATACGGAACGAAAATACGGTACTGGACTACGGTACCACTCCTCTCTCGCTCGTTGTGCTTTCGCCATCCTAATTCCAGTAAAGGCACCCCAACACCACAAAGGCCTTTTCAAAAATTACTGTGGGGTGTCACGCCTTATTGTTGCCTGTCAGCCTACGCATTGTTGACGATGCAGCTGTCGATCGGGTGAGGCACTTTAATAAAATGCTTTGTTGAGCGCGTTGGTTCATTCTGGAATAGATTGAGCGCAAAAGGACGAGACACGAGAAGACGACTACACGAGCACTCGTGTAGTCGCCTACTCTTCTTGTGTCTCGTCCTTTTGCGGTCAAGACTTTAAGCACGAGCTGGAGAGGAGGAGCGCCACCATAGTCCCGTACCGTATTTGCGCACCGTATTCCCGTAACTTGCTAAAGCCCTCTAATGTGCGCATATTCGGTTCTGGTCGCGCTATGTTGCACGCGGAGGCTTCGTGTTCGAAGTGACGCTTGGAGGGCGGCAAATTCATCGAGATGCGGACAGGGACAACTTGCGCCCAGGGAAGATCTATACGTGCGCCTGTTAATGCAATGGCAGCCTGCGCACGCGGGGCTGTTGCGGACGCCCAACTAAAGTTGTGTATCAACGAGTTGAGACCGTTATGCGTGTCTTTGTACACGCTCCCCTAATATAATTGATGCAATAATTTATCAAGGGTGATTATTTGCTGATCGCAGATTATGTTTCCACTGCTGCAGGCACAATATGTCGTTTTGACATGGAGTTTCGTGTAAGCCCTAATAACATTTGCATCGATATTCAAGGTGCAGCATGCGTCCGCTCGGGAAAACGTGGAAAAAAATTCAGTAAGCGTGCAGAACTCCCCGACCATACTAAATAGATCGAATAACTTTTGTTTATTATAAACTGTAATTTGAGGCGCAGATATAGTACGGCGCTTACAGTACGGCGCTTACAGTACGGCGCGTAAGGCGCTTAAAAATCGTGAAGTGATTTCTCGAATATCATTTTATTGGCGTACAGCCTGTGTTTATAACAAGACCAAGTTCCCGCTTTCTCGTTCGGTTAAATGTACGTTCGTAGAGAAAGTATCTAAGGGAAGATGCGGAGATAAAGTAGCGATTTTCGAAAAAAAGTTATGCATTTTCAAATTTATGTGGTATGGTTTGCTCGTTCACTAAAAGAAGATCCTCACCAAGTATGGTTGTTATCTGTGCAGCAGAAGAGAATAAAATTAATTCTTTCACGAGATGGTGGCATGAATTTGCTGGTGAAAGCGTATCTGAATCCCCTCTTTACAAGACGCGGCTACTACACGGGCAAGAGGCCGAACTTGAAGTGAATGCCCGTGTTAGGACGTGTATATTTTTTTCGCGCCTTTTAGCCACGGAACACTTTCTGTGGAGACTGAACTAGAGGACATACAAATAATTTATGAAGATATTTCTAGCCTCGGGGACTGCTAGATAGTGATGCACAACTATCGGAAAATTGACTATCGATAACATCGATAGTTTCTCTTGAACTATCGCTAGCGTAAAGAAACTATCGATAGTACTACTATCGATACTATTATCGATAGTGCAATCGATAGTACTGTCAGTAGTAGTAATGTCGGTAGTATTACTACCGACATTACTGTCAATAATATCAATAGTGCTTTGAATATCTCTGCTGTTGGTGGCCGGGGCCAAATTTTTGGCGAAATAAGTATTCCAGCAGTGAAAATGCGGCAATATGTCCATCAATAAATTCATATTCAAAAGTAAGCACTTGCACCTTACAATTAACAAACCTATTTTTTGATATTATGACTTCAAAATTACAAAATGCAATGCAAATTTGAAGCCGCACAGTACCGTCCATTGTAACTGTCTCGTTTCCTGTACACCTGAATAATTCAACTCAATTGTCATGTTTCAGCCAAAAATCATGGTGAAGGAGCGCAAGCTTGTCAACATTCATGCCCTTCTGCTTCCTCCTGCTCCACACACTCGGAAAATCAAGTTCATGCTGCAATGAGTTCGCACGCTTGATTTTGTACTAACGGTTGTAGTATAAAACTATCGATAGCGCTATCGATAGTTTCCTTTACCATCGATAGTTCGATAGTACAGAACTATCGATAATATCGATAGCACGTGCCATCGATAGTTCTGAATCACTACTGCAAGGTCGTCGTAAAATGGGAACCGAAGCTTCAATTGGCGGAAACTAATCACGTGAGACATCTGGTGTGAAATCTCTATCCACCGTTGCATTATAGACAGTTCACCAACGCACCTGCTTTCGCGCCAATTTCACGTGAGTAAAAGCGTGCACAGCGGCGGCCCCGCAACGCGCCGTCGACGTTGTATTATCAGAGCTCTTAACCTTCCCGAATAGGCGTGTCCAATTTGACCAATTTGCCGCATACGAACTGGAACTGTCCTACTAAATCCGCGCCTCAAGCTATATATCGTTTTTATTAAACAAAAGTCATTCTATTTACTACGCCGAAGTGTTCTCCACACGGACTGTTTTTTTCCACGTTTGCACGAGTGGACGCACGCTGCACCTTGATTATCGATGCAAATGTTACTTGGGCTTATGCATTGAGCCATTAAGCCCCCGTATGTCCAAAAAGTCACATTTACTCAGCGTATTTGTAAATAGACGCACCGTACACACAGCGTCTCCATGGGTAAATATTCGGCCTGCTTTCTGCAGGATTAAAAATATGCACCCACATTTCTGAGCATAGCTAAATTGCAGTAAAGCGGCTCAGTTACTCTGAATAAACTATAGACACCGAATCACCAACAGAAGAAAGGATCAGGACAGAAGAAATCAATAAGACACGCAGTTTCTGTTTCACCTGTCTCTTTCTTCTGACGGTCGTCCGACAATTAGTTAACTGACAGTAACGTACCAACAAGCCCAGCAATTAGTTCGGCTCAATTACACCGAGATCGTGAATCTTCACTGTTGCAATCAGCCCGTTTTCATTTTTTTTTTGAAATTTTCGTACCTTCCAGCAGTCGCTTCGGTTACAAAAATTAGTCAGCGGTATCTCTCAAAGGCATATATGAAGCAAGCATATATGTCGACGCGGAAGGCATCAGGCGGCGAGGCGTGTTCACGCCACTCAACAGTTCTAGTACACTTAGGGTTACCACCCGTCCTGGATTTCACGGTACTGTCCCGAATTTTCATACAGCATGTCGAGTCCCGGATTTGTTCCGGACCATCCAGTTAAAAATTTTTAAGTGATCCAACGCAAGCCCAACAACGCGCGTCATACAACTGAACACGACGTTAGCGCGAACTGCACGCACGAAGCTATGTTGCTGTGGCTAGAGGTGGCTGCGAGGCGCTTTAGCCACTTTAGCAAAACTTCCGCGTGAAGTGCGTCAACTTTCACGAGTATACATTCTCCAGGAAGATGAGTGTTGCGAACAGCGCGTAGCCAGCTGAAGTACCACTTCAAGAGACCGCAACAATAAAGAAACAATGGATTTGTCTGGAACATACCGCAATAAAGAAAACTGATTTCTCCGGCTTTTTACGTAAGTGTATGCCCCCCCCCCCCCCACTCCTCCCTCCTCCGTCCTGTCTTCCTTCATTGCAGAAGTGGTACCCACTCTACCGCTAGGTAGCGTACGCGAACGGCGCCAAACACCAGCCACGCGATGCATTTGACTCATACGGTGGCGTCTTGGACATGCTAGCCGATCGAAACGAGGGACAATGGACAGATGCAGAAAAGTTAGGTCACATTTTCTGAGTCTACCTTCAAAAAGAGGTCAAATGAACTACCGAAGAGAGTCGGGTTGAATTTTTTTTTATTTTCTTCGAGTGTAGCACTGTTTCGTCTACTAATTTGCCTCGGAACGGTGACATGTGCAAATAAACCACGAGCAACATTTCTGCTAGTACTTGAGAAAATGAGTTTGTGCGGTGAGCAACCGTAAGTGATTGCGTCAGCTAACATAGTGGTGTTCTACTTTCTACATCCTACTAATATACTCGATCACTTCAGTTGGTACCTAATATTGACGCGTTGTCGTTTGTTTATTTTCTATTTTTTTGTTGTTTTGGAGAACTTACTTAATACTTGCCTTGGTGATTTATCTACAAATTGCTGTTTCGTAGATCAGTGTGCTAATGGTATTAGTCATGATTCGACGTCCATATTTTCTTCTTGTTCGAAAGCGTCGTGTGACTTGTCAGGGGAAATCCTAAATTTCTGCTTTTATCCTGACTGCATCTATGTTGGCCTGTCGTTTAGCAATTTACTTTCCTTTTGTTCTCATCAGCTTGAGGGCAATCCTCGACGTCATTCAGCACTACATTTTACTTTGGCTATAGCGAAAATATATTTCACGTTAATACGCATCAAAGTGCGAAAACTAAAAGCCGGAAAAAGATGTCGCAGGATAACGTGTATATGTGCCAGTTTGTAGTCCGTAGAGGTTCGGGCTGGCCCGTAAGTTTGTGTCTTTCATAGCACTCTCTCACGCATCCCAGACTTTTCACGTGCACTTAAGAGCAAAAATTAAAAAAAAGGATGACAAATGAAAAATTCGGTAGATCCTAAGTACCACGGGAATCGATGTTATGCGAAGCATGCGGATGTAAGGTGACTAGGTTTTAATGTTTTAATTAAGCGAAACGTTATGAAATGACGCTGAAGATATGTACAAATGTTGTACGCACAGACATACGTTGAACAGTCGCATATGTTTCATATAACCGGTTGTTTACAGTGTCGTAACGATGCGAACATAAACATGGGTATAACCAACACCAGAAGCGGTAAGCTGATATGTAGCACTCATGCTTGCGAAGGGTGGTAGCCCTCGACAGTGCTCCGTGGACCAACTACAGTGGATGGCGCTTAGGTATACTGCTTAGGTATAAAGCCAGCCCTATACGTTGACATAATAGGGAGGGGGGGGCGCTGCGAGGAACCTTCCACCCCCCTGAAGGGCAACCCTGCGCACGCTTATGGTGAGAACGATCATGAGTGACTACCAATGGCTTTGGCGTGAGTATGAACGTGAGTGAGTACGTATGAGTTCGATCACACATGAGTGTGAACGTGAGTCGTTTTTGAAAAAGCGCGCAAAGAACACCTCACGCAAGCACGAAGGAGACAGGACGACGCGCTTGAACGTGAACGTGAGTGAGTTCCTACGAGTGTGAGTACACGTGAGTACGAACGTGAGTGAGTACTTATGAGTGTGAGTAGGCGTGAGTATGAACCTGAGTGATTGCCTATGAGTGTGAGTAGGCGTGAGTACGAGCGTGAGTGCCTATGAATGTGAGCACACGTGAGTATGAACGTGAGTGAGAGCCTACGACTGTGAGCAGGCGTGAGTATGAACGTGAGTGCTTATGAGTGTGAGGTGTGAGTACGAAAGTGAGTGCCTGTAAGTGTGAGTAGGCGTCAGTATGAGAGTGAGTGCCTATGAGTGTGAGTAGGCGTGAGTATTAACATAAGTGGCTACGAGTGAGTATAAGTGAGTATTGCCACGCGCGTTTCTTATTTTCTCGTTTGCTGTATTCGGTTTCCGTCCACAAAGACTCAGTAACGCTCGGGCGCAGACCACGCCTTAGCATTCGAGAAGCTTCGCGATTATAGTAGATCGTCTTGTTAAGATTGCACGCCGGACGCGAACCGACCAGCTTATTCTAGAGCTTGCACGACCAGCAGTGATAAGGCTAGAAAGTTCGACGCGCGCTGTATAAAAGAAGGTGCGTCCCAACGATGAACAGTTGATCGACAGGCCGACGCTCCGTTCGCCGCTATCAGTGCCAGTGCTTATTGCTTTATTCTGACTTTCCGTTTACCGGCCACAAGTTCGGCCTAATAAAGAGTTTCTTCTTTGAAACGCCGACTGTTGCCTTCGTCGACGTCACGACCACGTGAGATCTGGGGGAGGCGCTGCTTCGTCCATGCTCCGGACGCCCCCGCGAGGCGCTGACCCAAGCCCAAGCCGCGAAGAAGACGACGTAAAGGATAACCCTGTCCGTCGCACCAGCCGCAGGCAGCAGGGACTACAGCCAGAGCACGGGCTCCTGCCGGAAAATATCAGGACAACCAAGACAATGACCTCGACCTCAGGCACGATGACAACACCTGCGCAGCCTACACCCTTCCTGCTTCAGCAGCCCAGGGAGCCGCCGAAATTCCGGGGGTCATTGTGCGAGGACCCGGAAAGCTGGCTCGAAGAGTATGACCGGGTTGCCGTCTTCAAGCATTGGAGCAATGAAGACAAGCTGAGGCACGCGTACTTCGCCTTAGAAGACGCCGCTAGAACGTGGTTCGAGAACCAAGAGTCGACCCTAACATCATGGGACGTTTTTCGAACCAAGTTCCTGGCTATCTTCGCTAGCGTCGTCCGCAAAGAGAGAGCCGAAACTCTGCTTGAAACCCGCGTCCAGCTCCCCAAACGAAAGCGTCATGCTCTTCACGGAAGAAATGACTAGACTCTTCCGCCACGCCGACCCCGAAATGCCTGAAGACAAGAAAGTTCGGCTGCTCATGCGAGGAGTTAAACAGGAGCTTTTTGCGGGACTGATGCGGAACCCTCCGAACAGTGTTCACGAATTTGTCTCGGAAGCGACGACAATCGAGAAGACCCTGGACATGCGCAACCGGCAGTACAATCGCCGTTCGACGCCACAGTTCACGATATCCAAGGGCTCTGCTCCGCCGACCTGCGCGAAACGATCAGAGCGATCGTGCAGGAAGAGCTGCGAAAATTCTTGCCTCCATCGCAGCCTCAAGTGGATTCCATTGCTGACGTCGTGCGCCATGAGATCCACCAATCCCTGGGCGTCCCTCACCAAGCAGAGCCGCAGCCACGGGCTATGAGCTACGCTGCTGCTGTCCGCCGTCCCGCTACCCCTCCCCGCCCTCGTCAAGACGCCACGCCACCGCAGTTCCGTCGTCAGACACCACCGCCGCCACCATCGACGTCATACCGCCCGCCAACCTGCCTACGCTACGCGCCAAGGAAAACCGACGTTTGGCGCGCTCCTGACGAACCGCCCGCTCTGCTACCACTGCGGGGAGGCCGGCCACACATACCGCCGCTGCCAGTACCGACAGATGCGGCTGCGTGGTTTCGCCATCAACGCACCGCGTCCACAGCCAGGTGAACGACCTCGCGACATCGACGACTACCTCACCGGAACACAGTGGCAAGAGCGACGACCTTCCCGCTCGCCGTCGCCCGACCGCTACATGTCACCGCACCGCCGGCAGTACACTGGCCCAAACCGGGGCCAGTCGCCTAGCCTGTATCCGGGAAACTAAGGGCAGCAACCGATGGAGGTGCGGTTGCTGCACGACGAAATGCCGAAGATCCTCCGCGGCCGCCGACGACGACAACGCGACGAGACCTGCAGAACATGACGCGAAGCAGGCGAAGCCCTGACGACGAAACCTCGCGGACCGAACAAAACCTGACAACGCAGCATGGAAGCACAGCAACATATCGACGCAGCCGTGATCCGACGCCGCGACCTAACCGCAACGCTTAGCCGACGGACCAGCGACCTCGACGTTCTCATCGACGGCCACAACGTCACCGCTCTCGTCGACACTGGGGCCGACTATTCCGTCGTCAGTGGGCCATTCGCACACCAAGCTGAAGAAAGTAAAGACCGCTTGGAGTGGACCCGAAATCCGGACAGCTGGAGGCCACCTGAAAACGCCGATTGGAGTCTGCACGGCGAGAGTCACCATCAATAACCGGACTTATCCTGCGAGCTTTGTAATCCTACAAAACTGCTCCAGGGATGTAATACTTGGAATGGACTTCCTAAGTGACCACGGCGCCGTCATCGACCTGAGGTCTGAGTCGATAACACTAACCTCAGACGAAGCGCTCGCGCCCCATGCAACGCCAGGGAACCATGCATTGAATGTGACAGAAGAGCAGGTGACCGTTCCGCCGCGCTCCAGCGTCATTATTTCCGTCGGCACCGAAAAACCTGGGAACCATGAATGCGTCATCGAGGGCGATCAGCACCTACTCCTGAACCGTCAAATTTGCGTCGCAAGAGGCATCGCCGAATTGCGTGATGGCAAAGCAAAGGTACTGCTCACAAACTTCAGCCACGAATATAGGCACCTTAACATTGGTACGACGGTCGCCTACATCAAGAAATTCGTGGACACCAGCAATGCTTTCGCCCTCTCGGATGCTACCGAACCTGCTTCGACGAATCAAGGTCCCGGAATAGATTTCGACGTCAACCCGAGGCTCCCGAAGCACAAGCAAGACTACCTCAAAAGTCTGCTCCTGCAATTTAAGGACTGCTTCTCGTCGTCGTCAAGAATTCGACAGACCCCAGTCGCGAAACATCGTATCATAACACAGGAAAGTGCCCGACCCAATACGGGCCCGTCAGAGCCCGTATCGAGTTTCTACGCGAGAACGAGAAGCCGTAAAGAAACAAGTCGACGAAATGCTTCGCGACGATATCATCCAGCCGTCTAAGAGTCCCGTGGTATTGGTGAAGAAGAAGGACGGAACTCTACGTTTCTGCGTCGACTATCGTCGCCTGAACAAGATTACGAAGAAGGACGTGTATCCCCTCCCACGTATAGACGACGCCTTGGATCGACTCCGCAACGCGAAGTACTTTTCCTCGATGGACCTGAAGACAGGCTACTGGCAGATCGAAGTCGACGAGAGAGACAGAGAAAAGACGGCCTTTATAACACCAGACGGCCTGTTCGAGTTCAAGGTCATGCCTTTCGGTCTTTGCTCGGCCCCCGCGACCTTCCAACGCGTATGGATACTGTACTGGCCGGCTTGAAGTGGCAGACTTGCCTTGTGTACTTGGACGACGTCGTTGTGTTTTCCGCAAACTTCGACGAACACCTCCGGCGACTTGAAGCTGTACTTCAAGCAATCAAGACCTCCGGACTCACCCTCAAGCCAGAGAAGTGCCGCTTTGCGTACGAAGAACTTTTGTTCTTGGGCCACGTGATAAGTAAGTCCGGAGTACGCCCTGATCCGCAGAAGACAACCGCCATCGCTACATTCCCGCCACCCGCCGACAAGAAGGCCGTGCGTCGATTTCTTGGGCTGTGCGCCTATTACCGGCGATTTGTCAAAAACTTCGCCCGCATCGCCGAGCCACTCACTAACCTCACCAGGGCCGACGTCGAGTTTAAGTGGGAAACGCCGCAGGAGGAAGCATTTCAAGACCTAAAACGACGCCTGCAAACGCCTCCGTTATTTGCGCATTTCGACGACCACGCCGAAACGGAAGTGCACACCGACGCAAGCAGCGTGGGACTCGGCGCCGTCCTTGTGCAGAGGACGGAGGGACTGGAAAGGGTTATCAGTTATGCTAGCCGGTCGCTATCCAAGGCAGAGGCCAACTACTCCACCACAGAAAAGGAGTGCCTTGCCATCATCTGGGCTATATCAAAGTTTCGCCCCTACCTCTACGGCAGGCCCTTCAAAGTTGTGAGCGACCACCACGCCTTGTGTTGGCTAGCTAACTTGAAAGACCCTTCAGGTCGCCTCGCACGGTGGAGCCTGAGACTTCAAGAATTGACATTACCGTCGTTTACAAGTCCGGGAGAAAACAGTCCGACGCCGACTGCCTATCTCGTGCCCCCGTCGACCCGCCGCCGCAGGACGACCTGGATGATGACTGCTTCCTGGTAACCATAAGTGCCGACGACTTCGCCAAGCGACAGCGAGCGAACCCAGAACTAAGGGGCCTTATGGAGTACCTCGAGGGCAAGAGCACCACTGTTCCGAAGGTATTCAAGAGAGGACTGGCGTCGTTCTTCCTGCGAAACGGAGTTCTCCTAAAGAACTTCTCGTCCATTCGAGCCGAAAACCTCCTCGTGGTTCCTTCAGCAGTGAGGCCACAAGTCCTCCTGGCCCTACACGACGACCCGACGGCTGGACACCTCGGTGTTTCCCGCACGCTCGCAAGGATACAACAAAAGTACTACTGACCACGCCTTGCCGCCGACGTCGCTCGTTACGTCAGGACATGTCGAGACTGTCAGCGACGCAAGACACCGCCGACAAGACCAGCAGGCTTCCTTCAGCCGATCGAACCACCTCACCGCCCGTTCCAGCAAATCGGTATGGACCTACTGGGGCCCTTTCCAACGTCGACTTGCGGGAATAAATGGATCGTCGCAGCTACGGACTACTTCACCCGCTACGCCGAAACAAGGGCCCTACCTAGAGGCAGTGCAGCTGAGGTAGCGAAATTCTTCGATGAAGATATTGTCCTGCGTCATGGCGCCCCAGAGGTCCTGATCACCGACAGTGGTACGGCCTTTACAGCAGAGCTAACTCAGGCCATTTTGAGATACAGCCAAACAAGCCACCGCCGCACCACCGCCTATCACCCACAGACCAACGGCCTCACCGAGCGTCTAAACAAGACCATCGCCGACATGCTGGCCATGTACGTGGACGTCGAGCACAAGACATGGGATGCCATCCTTCCGTTCGTGACCTTCGCATACAACATGGCAGTGCAAGAAACGACGCAGCTGTCGCCGTACAAGTTGGCCTACGGACGGAGCCCATCAACGACGCTTGACGCCATGTTACCAAACGCACTGACGAGGAAAACATCGACGTCACCGCCTACCTACAGCGCGCCGAAGAAGCCCGACAACTCGCCCGCCTACGTATCAAGAATCAGCAGGCGACCGACAGCCGCCGCTACAACCTTCGACGACGCTTCGTGGAATACCTGCCCGGCGACCGCGTTTGGGTATGGACGCCGATACGCCGACGTAGACCTTGTGAAAAACTTCTTCGGCGATACTTCGGGCCATACAAAGTGCTTCGACGTCTAGGCGCTCTGGACTACGAGGTTGTCCCGGACGGCATTACGACTCTCAACGGCGCCGCGCGCGACCTGAACTCGTCCATGTCGTACGCCTCAAGCCGTACTACGCGCGTTAGTGAACCTCATGACTGCACCTATTGCTTTATTATTGTGCTTTCTTGCTTTATTGTTGTTGTTTATTGTTGCATGCATTTTTTCCCCCGTGTACCGTTTTAAGCATCGGGACGATGCTTTTTCAGAGGGGGGGCATTGCCACGCGCGTTTCTTATTTTCGCGTTTGCTGTATTCGGTTTCCGCCCACAAAGACTCAGCACGCTCGGCGCAGACCACGCCTTAGCATTCGAGAAGCTTCGCGATTATAGTAGATCGTCTTGTTAACCCTCTATGGCATGGCGTCCCATATTTGGCACATACCGATTAACATTTTTTATAGCGGGCGCTAGATGACCAGTGGAGAATGTGACACAGAGTAATCCTTAGAGTTACGTGCACTAAATATAAAAAAAGCGCTGCCATCCCTAGAGCAGTATGAAATATATTCATGAAATAGATTTCACGGTGCACGTGCAAACTCGGATCATAAACAACAGTGACTGCTATATTTTTCTTGCAACCATTTTCTCGTTGCAGAAGCAAGAAAAAATTATTTTGGCATATCTCGTGGCTTTGAAAATTCATGCTCGTTGAGGCTCTTCTCAATTCCGTTTTCCACTATGGTATATAGTCGGAAATCGGTATGTGCCATATTTGGCACAGTATGCATGGGAGTGATGAAATGTGCAATATGATGCCATCTATGTTTTGTTGCACAGTGCAAATACAAACAAAAAGAAATCTTCTGAGATCATGCAGCACAGCTCGTTTTTGCCAGATTTCAGTTGTGGCGGTAGGTTTTGAGATGCTTCACGAAAATATCGAGTGTCAGCAGCAGTACCTGGCAATTTTTTGTTATATTATTGGCGTGGATGCACGAAAAAATTATGTGAAGTGTAACCAGTGCACGGCAATATTTAGCTTTTATGATTTGTCGACAACTGACGCTCACAACCACAAGTCAGCGGTTGGAAATTCGGGCAGGAAAGTACAGCAAGGCGGCACCATGCGAAGAACCAAACGCGTAAGCGGCCATCTTGCACGTAGATGTCGGCAGTCAGATGAGCTAACCAAAATGTTCAATTATGCCTGAACACAGGAAGCAATTGCTTTGCTTTATTCCACAAATCAAGCTAAAAAGGACGCAATCAGTGAGATTTTGTTTTTCAGCCATGGCAGCAAGTTTGCTCGCCCACGTGCATAGTGTGCCATATTTGGCACAAACCTCTATCTTCATTAATACAGTCGCAATAAATCTGAAAATTTTTGCACATGTTATTCTTCATGTAGTTAATGATAAAAAATGATCAAATAATTTTTCAATTGATTTTTTCATAATTCATGCAATAGAGGGTTAAGATTGCACGCCGGACGCGAACCGACCAGCTAATTCTAGAGCTTGCACGACCAGCAGTGATAAGGCTAGAAAGTTCGTATGAGAGTGAGTGCCTATGAATGTGAGTAGGCCTGAGTATTAACATAAGTGGCTACGAGTGAGTATAAGTGAGTATTGCCACGCGCGTTTCTTATTTTCTCGTTTGCTGTATTCGGTTTCCGTGCACAAAGACTCAGTAACGCTGGGCGCAGACCACGCCTTAGCATTCGAGAAGCTTCGCGATTATAGTAGATCGTCTTGTTAAGATTGCACGCCGGACGCGAACCGACCAGCTTATTCTAGAGCTTGCACGACCAGCAGTGATAAGGCTAGAAAGTTCGACGCGCGCTGTATAAAAGAAGGTGCGTCCCAACGATGAACAGTTGATCGACGGCCGACGCTCCGTTCGCCGCTATCAGTGCCAGTGCTTATTGCTGTATTCTGACTTTCCGTTTACCGGCCACAAGTTCGTCCTAAGAAAGAGTTTCTTCTTTGAAACGCCGACTGTTGCCTTCGTCGACGTCACGACCACGTGACAGTATGAACGTGGTGAGTGCCTATGAATGTAAGTGGGCGTGAGTATGAAGATGAGTGAGTGCTTATGTCTGTG
This sequence comes from Rhipicephalus appendiculatus, assembly GCA_030522465.1. Taxonomy (NCBI): domain Eukaryota; kingdom Metazoa; phylum Arthropoda; class Arachnida; order Ixodida; family Ixodidae; genus Rhipicephalus; species Rhipicephalus appendiculatus. The sequence continues at coordinate 182,793 of JALIZH010028537.1, read as the reverse complement.
AGTAGGCGTGAGTATGAATGTGAGTGAGTGCCTATGAGTGTGAGTAGTCGTGAGTGTGAACGTGAGTGAGTGCCTCAGGGTGACTGGACGTGAGTGTGAACGTGAGTGAGTGCCTACGAGTGTGGGTAGTGTGTGAACGTGAGTGAGTACTAATGAGAGTGAGTAGGCGTGAGTATGAACGTGAGTGAGTACTCATGAGTGTGACTGGACGTGAGTGTGAACGTGAGTGAGTGCCTACGAGTGTGTGTAGTGTGTGTGAACGTTAGTACTCAGAGAGTGAGTGAACGTGAGTGAGTGCTTATGTGTGTAAGTAGGCGTGAGTATTAACGTGAGTGAGTGCCTGTGATTGTGAGTAGGCGTGAGTATGAACGTGAGTGAGTGCCTACGAGCGGTGAGTAGTCGTGAGTGTGAACGTGAGTGAGTACTCATGAGTGTGAGTGGTGAGTGAGTGCGTGCCTACGTGAATGAGTGCCTACGAGTGTGAGTAGGCGTGTGTATGAACGTGAGTAAGTGCCTACGAGTGTGAGTAGTCATGAGCGTGAACGTGAGTGAGTACTCATGAGGGTGAGTGGACATGAGTGTGAACGTGAGTGAGTACTCATGAGTGTGAGTGGACGTGAGTGTGAACGTGAGTGAGCACTCATGAGGGTGAGTAGGAGTGAGTATGAAAGTGAGTGAGTGGGATGGCTGAAAAAATTGTGGTGAATGAGTTTGAGTGAGTACTCCTTCAAAGTGCCGACCTATGGGCATTCCAATCTAATTTCGAGTTTAACGGGATTCTTGTGCACATGCGGTCACCAATTTGTGCCTGTATATACTTGAATGTTGTATGTAATAAAGTTTAGTTGAAGTCTAGCATACTCCCATGTTTCTTCTGCTCGTCCCCGTCTCCTATTCGCCAGTATCATGACCTATTATTCTTGTTAACGATCTCCTGTGTTCCAATATTCTCTAGTAAATGCAGCGCGACCCATCTGCCCTATGTAGAAATGAGCGCCGCTGAAAGGGGACCTTATACACCAAGCTTGTACGGCAATCAGTGAATTTGTTGGTGTGTTTAACAAAACAAATACCGGTCCATTTCTTGTCATTCACTACTGGCTCATTCTTTCTCTGCACAGTGGCATAAATCTTACCTAGCTTATATTGGCAGTCATAAAAACAACGTTAACACAATATCTACTTTTTAATTTCTTCAGCCTGTCAGATACGCAATGAATGTATGGTATACCTACGACATGCTTCTTCCTATCGCTTTCAGCAACCATGCTCGGACTTAACAGATTCTTTGAACGTTCAGCGACAGTGGCCACCGCAACACTAGGATAACCTACATCTAAAATACGCGTAACCTGTGTGTTAAAGCTATCACTCATTTTGTGCTCACACGACTTGGTGAGAGCAGACTTGAAGCAAGACATGCCTGTACCGTTTTTTTACAATCTTTGAGTGCTTTGACAAAAAATTTAACAGCGGTTTTGAAGATCTAAGGGAATACTGCCCGCATACGTGGTTCTTCTAAAACTGTTAAGGAAATGCCTAACCAGAGACTCGCCTTCTAATCTATCTTTAAATTGTTGAGAGCGTAAGTGCACGCCAATATTCTGTGAATGCGCAGTTTTGGACCGACATAGGAATGAAACGCGTCTGATGATTGAGGCATGGCATATCGATAACAGTGGTAGCACGTGCGTGAGCCAATTAACTTTAAAGATGAAATCAAATGCCTTAACAGTTATCTTCCACGTAGAACCCCACATGAGCCGGATTGATAGGTTTGTCTATTGCAGAAAGAAGGCACGAAAACTTATGGGTGCATGCCCATTGCATGGACATGCACCCATAAGTTTTCGTGCCTTCTTTCTTTTCCACCATTGTACATCTCTTCAGTTGTTAGTCGGCGTTTGTGCTCTGATGACTTCTTACCTGCGTCTGTGTTTGCATGCCCTGTCTTTTGAGAATGAATACTTACTAACAAGCTTAGCTCTCTGTTATGCGAAACTAATACTTCAATCTAGCTCAACTTAATATTTCCCTTTAGCGTTCCTTTAAGTGACAGATGTGGGTTCCCTACATTTCAGTCATTTTCTGTCCCTTTCTTCTTCTTATGAGGCTCAAATGCTTGGTGAAATGGTACAAACTGTTGAGACTTTACATGATACAGGCCAAATACCTTTCCTATGGCACTCATGGGCAAGCTGCCATTATCACATTAAAAATATAGTTGCTATCATTACCATTCATGCAATCAATATTTTTTTGTCAAAGTTAAAAATTAAGAGTTCCATATGCGAGCCAGTTTTGTTAGGAGGGTCTATAGGGGCAAATAAAACATGCATAAAAAATACAGGTGAAATGACATTTCAGCTCTCGGACGGCAGCCTTGCTCACAATGGGTGAAGACATAGTGTCACTGCTTTAGGTACAGTGCACAGTGAAACCCTGACATTTTGCACGACGATTTCAACCTCTATGATTCAGCGTATGCACTGTTTGTTTGCAATGCTTCTTGGAGCGGTGGCCTCAATGCTACTTTTCTTTTACTTTTGTAAGCGCACATCCCTGTGCCCCGCTAGGGACTGTGACATGCAAAACCAAAAAGTTGGACAGGCTATTTTAACCTGATGCGACCAACCTGCGTAAGCTAATGGTGATTTTGCCCGAATACATTTATTATAAAACCTTTTGAAAATTATGTTTCATGCTTTTCGAATTTTGCGACACTGAAATGTGTAAGCTTGCACAGGCCCGTAGCCAGAATTTTTTTTTTCGGGGGCCGAGGGGGGGGGGGGGGCACCTGTTGAAAACCTTGAAAACCACCTAGTTTTCATTTATTCGCGATAAAACACCAGCCCTCCATCCGAAATTCGTGGAGGGGGGGAAACCCGGACCCCTAGGGCCCTCCCCCTGGCTAGGGGCCTGAGCTTGCATCAAAATATTCTGTATTTCCCTTAGCTCGTTTACCTGAATTTGCCACAATATAGCATTTGATTTTGATTGATAGGCTTCATTGGGCTTACATGTCATACCAAATGAATGGCCAACTATAATGCTTCACAATGTTGTTTTTAGTGAGATAACGATGGCACGCTTCCCTCATGTCAGGTGACATAATAACACCTATTGATGCTCAATGAATGCCTTGAGAATGCCTTTGCTGTCAGCATATCAAAGAACGCCTTTGTCCTCCCGGGCGTCTAATGTCCTTTTGTGCAAGATCACCGGAGCTTGGCCTGCTGAGTAGTAGCTATAAGCTGGGCGCATAGTAAACAGAGACCATCACACATGCACGTGCGTAGTTCTTGGGAATGGAGACGCACTTTCACAGTCAGGCAAGGTAGAGAACATCAGGTAAACAGGTCTCGGCTATGCCACACCTCCTAATTGATGTTATCGCTGACAAGCACTGCCAGACATTAATTGCTGCTGGACACAGCTTGGCATTCCCCGTTTAGCCTTCACAGCCACACTTCACCCTGGCTTCACATTTCCTGAGGTAGTAGCAGCAACAAAACGTTTGCCGAGGGTATTCAAAGAAGACAAGCTGACGGATTGTTCATGTTTTTTTTTCAATGTTCCCAGACTCACCAGCATGCCGTAAGGAGGCAAGATTTTGCATGCCATGACTGGGAAATATTTATTTACTTATATATTTTTTCTTAACTTGCCATTCACCTGGATCTATTCACTCAACTCAAGGTCCATATAAGCACCAACGTTTGACTGCACAAAATTTGATACTTTACTGAAAAAAAACAGTAATATGTCCATGTAAAATAATGTTTACCAAAAAAAAAAGAAAGGATGAAATATGTCTTCCAAAACAAAAACCACAGTACAGAGGAATCCCGAATATGTGACTTTGAGGGGATCCCGCAAGACTGTCATATATTCCGGACAACCTATAATCGAAAAACTAAGAGAACAAGTAGTGACGGCCTACCTTGCCCCCCCCCCCCCCCGCCCCTACCTATTCAAAAAAAAAAGAAAGGGCACAGACCACCTAAATGAGGCCATGACACAACCTTGCACTTCTCCAAGGAAATTAGATTACATTACTTTTAAAAATGACAGTTAATCATATAACTGAAGGAGGTGTGAACAAATCTCAAATCTCAACTTAAAAAATTGATTTCACAAAAATCGAGTCCGAAAATTGCCTGAACGTAAAAACAAAACCGAAATCATGTTGGCAATGTTGAACGTTTGTGTGAACAGAGCTATTTTGCACACTGAAGATGGCAGTGTCACATTCTTATAGCATGCACGAGGCCTGTGACCGTGAGTAGTGCGAACCAAGCAAGATCGTTAGCTGCATGTCGACCAGGAAAAATTTCCACAAGCCGACAAGGGCAAAATATCCAGACCTTGAGGAAGAGCTTACCGACCAGCTTCATCTACTCCGTGTACATCGAGCTGGTTAAGGTAACAGCCCTGGAACTTGCACGCGATCCAGAAGTGATACTGAAGTCAAGAAAACTTAAGTGGACTGCCAGGAGAATAAATTTCCATTCTAATAAGGCAAATTGTACCTGTCTCACTCCCTCTTATTTTTTTATAGGGCAACATCAGTTTTATATTAAACAGTTCATTATACTCCTATTTATTTTAAACTCGCGTAAATTTCGTGTGCATTACATTCGAGTTTAAAAAACGTGTAATTTTCTTATCGGATAGTGCCATAGATTTGTCATAGGATGAGGGTGCGGCGTAAAATAACATCGTCTAACTGAGGCCTTAAATGCATTATTTCTACGGAGGTTGCCGAGACAGAAACGATTGGCCGCAAATTGCGGGTCGTCGCATATACGGGTGAGGTACAATCGAGGTTGCACTGTACATTAAATTTTCAAAAAATAAGAGCAAAAGTTCGAGCCCTAACTATATAGCATACTTGTGAGGTAATGCCAGAACCGCGTCAGCTGCCATGACTATAGTGCTAACATTATTATTATGGGAGACTTCAATTTGAAAGTAAACAGAAAGGGGAAGAAGCAATCAGTAACTGTGGTATTAACTCTAGGAATAACAGCGGCAGACATTAGCAGAATACGCAGAATGAAATAGACTTCAAGTAATGAACTTTTTTTCCCGAAAGCATAGAATTCGAAGCATATCTGGAAACAATGCCCCAATTGAGAAACATACCCCCCATACCAATATATCCTCACAAATTGTAGTGAAAATGCAATCAAGCCATCACGAATTTCATGAACACAAATAAAAGGAAGAAGTGGAAACTTAAGGGCTCATTTTTTTTTGTTTGGCACAATAATAATGAGAAGAAACAGACAATGATGCCAAGGAAAGTATAGGGGATGTTATAGGTAGTAATTGTAATGTAAATGTGAAAAAAGAAAAGTGGACGAAAATATAACTTGCCGCTGGCAGGGACCGTACCTGCAACCTTCGAATAATGCGTCCGATGCTCTACCAACTGAGCTACAGCGGCAGTCATCCCTAAAATAAAAGGAAAGAACAAAGAAATGAAATCTGCTGATGTCCTCTAGCACATAACGTGGTGAGCGACTGCTACCGAAAGACTAGAAATTGTCATGCAGTAACACAAGCTGTTCCATATGACCTGGCTCCAGGCTCTCTTGTTGCGATGTTACGGTGTTCCCTGCAGTTGAAAACGTGTACTCACTGGGCACCTCAGTAGCAGGAATGGGAAGGTATCGGAAAACAATTTTGGGCGATACCTGGGATAGTGCGCTGCTACATGCTTTTTCGAGTATTTCAAGGAATCATCCATTCTTGGGATCAGGAGCTCGAAGTATTTTTGAACCTCTTTACTATAAAAGTCTGGGCTCAGTTTGCTTAATTTTTTACATGAACAGTTTGGCAGTCTCCCAGACTATTATACCATGGCCTTCTTTGCTGTAACCATAACGTGCGAAAATGACATAATCTACTTTAAAATAAACATGCGCTCACTTTTGAACCAGGACACTGGTAAAAGTACTAATGAAAGCCTACTGTAACGACGTTAGGATTAGTTTTAGCCACCCTACACTAACCAAGTTGCACCATTGGCCTTTGTCGCATGTTAGATATTTGTTCTGTTGAATTATACAAAACTTTGAATATTAGATATTTGGAAGTCCGTATAGAATTATTTGATAAGGTGTTTTTCGATTTGAATTCGAAACTCGAATTTTCGCACCTCTAAAAGTTTCCACACCTTTCATTTCCCTTCCTCACTTGGATCCACTCTCATCGGCGCGCCCTAGCCATTGGGTCCTCGCATTCTTTAGTGTACTCCCCGCTTTCTTCTTTTTGCCCGCCTCTCACAAGAAGAGAACAAAGGTACACAACAACATGGATACAGAAGCCGTGTGTGGGTCCCCAGACTAAATCTGGACTCTTAACAAGTTATGGAAATAAGGTACGGTATTTTGTACCGCTGCTCCTTTCTAGATAGTTCTGCTTAAGCTGCTCCCACTTGCAGTGACAGGTGCGTTGCCCGAACCACAGGTTCCTCGTTAACAGTGCTTAGGCTGACAGAGAACAATGAGGCGTGACCACAAAGTAATCTTCGAAAAAAAATTTGTGGTGTTGGCTTCACTGGTATTATGAGCGGCAAAAGCACAACGACCAAGAATGGAAGAGCAGAACGGTAATACCATACAGCATTTCCGTAGCTCGCTAAAGGCCTCACTCCCTAATACTCGTTACCAGTCACAGTGGTGACTGAGGTCAGGGGCGTAGCCAGAAATTTTTTTCAGGGGGGGGGGGGGGGGGCACCTCCTTGATTTCGAGGAGGGCACCTCATTGAAATGGTCATTTTTCGCTCTGTTTGCAATGGCGAAAAAAAAATTTCGGGGGGAAGGGCACATGCCCGGTGTGCCACTCCCTGGCTATGCCACTGACTGAGGTCGCCACTCCAGCGGCGGATACGCCACCCACCCTTCGAGACGTCCTCCCCAGAAGTCTCGACCACAACAGCTGTTCCGGTCATCTCCTGCAGCCCTTGCCCCCCTGCCGCGCCAGTCTCGCGGTTACTGACTTCCTACCTCCTTTCATATCTCCCTCTACCCATTCCCCACAAGGCGCTTAGCCGTGTCCTCACCTGGAGAGACAGAAATGAGCACCTTGCTTTCCTTTTCCCCTCTTGAATAATCACTGTATATATAGTCACAGCGAAGCAGCTGTGACGAATCGTTAAAGCGCCTGGCGTGTTCCCGCTCTTTCTAGAGAATAGTTTTGTTGCCGAGCTCCCCTGGCCATTGGGTCCCAGCGCTCTTTTGTACTCTCCCCGTCGCTTTCTTCTGTTCTTCAGTCGCATCCAAGAAGCGAACAAAGGAACACGAGAATTTGGGTACGCAGGTCACGTGGGACCCCGACAATGCCGGGGACCCCCCAGCCTCCAGCGTACGCACGCTTTTGTGTTCCTTGTATTCTCCGTGGGTGCAGCTAGGAGTACAAAGGAACGCAAGAGCGTGCATAAGCGGGAGGCTGGGGGTCAGTTCTATACGACACTCCAAACTAGTCGCAGAGGCTTAGTTTTAAGGTCACTCGTGAAAACTAAAGCGATTGTCTTCTCAAGATTTTTCAAGGCCTCTCAACGATTCAATTTTCGCTGTCCGTTCAATAGCAGTACAAGCCCGCAACAAGTCATCAAAAGGACAACCTTAAGTGTAACATTCACGCCAGTCAGAATGTGCCTGACTCGCCTGGTTTGCGAGTTGCTTGACCGATCACAGAAGAGATGCGGCACGCCGTCGACCACACGCTGATACGCCTCGTTTGTTTCATCGGTTTCATGCATCCAAACATGGAGGAACATCCATTTCGCGCCAACCGACGCGCGCGAATGCAAGCCCGCAGAAAAAGTGGGGACTGCGCATGCAAATTATGTAAGTTTATATTGCGCTCAATGACTCCTTAGCACCTAATAATACGAAGTGACTTATAAAGAGTGGCAAGTGTATTTTAAAATACTTATTTTTTGTAATAAAGGTGCCCACGTGACCAAATATTGAAAGTGCGGGAGCTGACTGCTCCAAAAACAGAAAATTCCTGTTTTTTTCGTGAACGTGTGTCTATCAAGGGCGTAACACAGATATTTTCGGTGTGGGAACAGAAATATTCTGTGAAAATTCTTGTTATTTCACACACATTTTTTACAGTGTACTACTGCCAAACAAGTCAACTTCAACGCTTTTCAAACATCGCAGCGGTACACTTGACCGACCGAGGGGGGCGGGGGGGGGGAAGCCCCTCCTTAAAATATCACAGCATATCCACGGAGTGAATGATGATGAGTGGGCGAAGCTCCGGAGGTTCATCAGTAAACCGTGAATCTTCCGTCAAAGACGTGACAAACACTGTGGGTATATATACAAGAAATTTATATGTTATTCGTGAGCCGTGATTTTCCGTTTTGGTTTCGTTTCTTCGTTGGTCGTGGTTACCATTTACATAAGCCGTGGCTTCCGTTCCCCCTTCATTATAACGGCTTTATGGTCGGTAAAATGGAGGGAGAGTGGTTCCTGGATGGGTCGTAGTCGAAAGTTTGCAAAGACGAGATCGATGCAGGTTCCTCGGATGGTGGTTGGTTGCATGTGGTCAAACGATATGCATGTGAGACCATATCGCGATGCCATGTGTTGTATGGCATCGCGACCTTCATCGTCATCAGCGTCATCGTTATGACGCATAGTGAGTACATTCCGTGTGCTGTGCCGTGATGGCAGCGTCATCGTCAACGCACAGGGGTGGCTACTACGACAACGACGCAGAACGATGCCGGACTAGCCTATGCCCTAAGGAGCCTTCGCCCCTAAAAATGGAGGGATGCTGGGCCACTCTACCCTCCCCCTCGCCCCCCCTCCCTTTTAGTTGAAGCCCGGAAACCGGTGCAAGTTACACCCACCTCTCTTTAGATTTAAGGTGGACACCCACTTTGGCGAGGAAGGATCACTATGACAGTTCCGCACAGTAAACGGTTACTCCGTCTGCTCTGTCCTACAATACATAATAATTATTGCTGGGGTTCCGCGTGCTCAAACCACGATATGCTAATGAGGCACGCTGTAATGGGGGGACTCAGATTAATTTGGCCGACCTGGAGTTTTTTAACATGCGCCTAAGTCTAAGCACACAGGTGTTTTTTTGCATTTCGCCCCCATCGAAATGCAGCTCTCGTGGCGAGCGATCAAACCTGCGCCCTCGAGCTTCGTAGCGCCACGCCCTGCGTGCTAAGCTACCACGGCGAGTTGTCCTACGATAGATGCTGCGCTTCGGTTCACGGAGTAGCGAGAAAAAAAGGCGACTTCACTGTCATTGCCGCAGGCTGAACCATCACCTGTTACATGGCGAATGCCCGAATGCTAGTATCCGTTTTAAGGCGAAAGCCTTTAATGTCTCATGCTCACGTCCGTCCGGTGTCCATCCGTCCGGTGTCCGTCCGGCGTCCGTCCGTCCGTCCGTCCGTCCGTCCGTCCATCCGTCCACAACCCCACTGCGCATGAGCCAACCCATTAAAAAAAACTCCCCATCTCCCGCTAAAGGGAACCATGTGTGGATGCGAAGCAGCGGGGAGATAATTAGCTTGAGCGGCAGGAACGTCGCCGCTCTCATTTCACGGAAGCGGTCCGGGCGCTCATCGCGGCATTGCACAGGACAGAGAATGAGGCGCGCGCGCTCCGTCATTTTCATACCGCGGAACTACCGTGGCGCCCCCCAGCGGAGTATGCAGCTGTCACACCACATGTCCGTGCCCGCCGCTGCGTAGAGGATTCCTAGAGGAAAGGACGGGGGGGGATCGTACGAGAGGAGAGAGAGGGGACGTGCATGCGCTGTGGGACGCTGGAGCAGCTCCGTAGAGTAGATGATTCCTAGGGGAGAGAGGGGGGAGAGGACGCACATGCGCTGTGGGGATGTGGGACGCCGGAGCCGCTCCGTGAGTAGAGGATTCCTAGAGGAGAGAGGACGCGGGCGCCGCTCCGTAGAGTAGATGATTCCTAGAGTAGAGTAAGGGGGGTGAGCGTAGGGGAGGGGACGCGCTGTGGGACGCGGGGGGCCGCTCCGTAGAGTAGAACATTCCTAGAGGAGAGAAAGGGGGAGTGAGCGCAGGAGATAGAGGGGGGAGGGGACGCGCATGCGCTGTGGTGGTGTGGGACGCACGACGGACTAAGCCCTCTCCAAACACATGCAAGCAAGATTCAAGGAATGGGGTCAACCTTGGGGCTTGGGGCTTGGACGCACCTTGGGGCTTGGACGCACGAACAGGATGGGATACTCACGCACCATCTTCTTCGTAATGCAGTTCCTATCCATGCTTGTGGGTCAACCGGATGGCTCAGCTCTTCAGCGGAACGACAGGACAACCGCCTACGCCTCGGTTCCTGAAACGACCGCATACCTGCCTGCCGCTCCGCCCAAGCGGATGGATTTCATTCAAGCCGAACGCTGCTGGCCAGCCGACCAACTTCCAAGCAACTGCGCAGGCGCAACCTCGACTGAATCATCAACATCACTGATAAAACCAGCCGCTACGCAGAATTTCTTCAGTGGGCTTGGACGCACGAACAGGATTGGATACTCACGCACCCTCTTCTTCGTAATGCAGGTAAACAGTTTGGCTGAACTGCCTTACAAATGCTTCAAATCAAGTAACCCCTGTATTATCGTGCTTCCAAGCCCCGGAGCACTCCTTGAACCATTTGCTTGTTTGTTATTAATGCTGTGCGGTGACGTCGAAATGAATCCCGGACCTTCTACTGATGATGTACTAAAAGATCTGCTAAAGACAGTCAAGGATCTTAACGAACGGTCAATTCGTATGGAATCCATGCAACAAGCAATGTCCTCAACTATCTCAGAATTGAAGACTGAGCAGCGCACCGTTAGCGATGCTGTAACCAACATCAAGGAAAGACTAGAGATGGTGGAAAGTAGAACTGCTGTGCTCGATCAATGGCAGACAGATGTTCGTGCGTTAGAACAGTCGATCAAATGTACTGAAAAAGAAATGGCCTTGCTTCAATCGAGACTAGATGACGCGGAAGACCGCGCTCGACGTGATAACCTCGTGTTCTATGGCATATCCGATATGGCAACAGAAAATGCTCAGCTATCCGAGCAAAAGGTATTAGAAACTATAGACGGGCTTCTAAAAGTTGTTGTACCAGGTGAAAGCATATCCCGCGCACACCGAATCGGACGCTATAACCCATCTAAATCCCGGCCACTAATAGTAAAGTTCACCAATAGTAAAATAAAAGAGCAAATTCTTTCGAAGAGTCACATGCTCAAGGGCAGTAATGTAGCAGTTAGCGAGGATTTCTGCCCAAAGACCCGCAACTTACGGAAGAAATTGAATGACTTTGGCAAAAACCTCAAGAAACCATTTAAACTCAGATATAAGAAGTTACTGGTCGACGGGAAATGCTATCAATATAACGAGGTTGAAGATAGTGTTTACGAAGTTCTTCCGTCAACGAGCGCAGTTCTGCCATCAACGAGCGCAATCAGAGAACGAAGCCTATCGCCTCGTTCACTTCGCTCAGGTCGCCTTCGTGCCACGGGAAAGAAATAGCTAAACGAGAGGGGTGGTGGCCATACATCAACTGCGTCGATACTATACGCCAACATACGTAGCATTGTACCAAAGAGAGATGAGTTAAGCAGCGTAATTAGCGATACAAACGCAAACATAATAGCGTTAACCGAAACGTGGTTAACTAATAAAATAACTAACTCGGAGCTTATTTATTGTGATCGCAAATATATTATTTACCGCAACGACCGAACAAACCGAACTGGTGGTGGTGTTTTGTTAGCAATAGACGAAAATATAAATTCATTTTGTGTGCCCCTAATTACAGACTTAGAGTTATTGTTGTGTTGTATTACTGTCAGCCACAAGAAACTGATTATCGGTGTTTGTTACCGTCCTCCGAATTGTCCGAATTCGTTCTGCGACAACCTACATGATTGTTTGAACCAAATTAAAGTTCGTTTTCCCGGTGCAGAAATCATACTAATGGGTGATTTCAATTTCTCGCACATTAACTGGACATGCGAATCCCCATTTTCACAGCCCTCTTGCACGCAATCTGAGCATTTTATCAGCTTATGTTCGGATTTTGGTCTTTTTCAGGCAGTCACTTTACCAACACGTGTCACTAATAATACTTCATCGCTTCTCGACCTCGTACTAACATCAGCAGTTGATATCACTTCGTCTATAACACATCTACCGGGTTTAAGTGATCACGACACCTTGCACTTCACGCTAACAATAGCACGACCTTCCCGACGCAACAGTTCGAAATTCATCAGAGATTACAAGAAAGGAAACTACACAGCTATAAACGCCGAACTGCTCATTTTCATGGAAGATTTCGTATCTCACTATCTCGAACGCACAGTTGAAGCGAACTGGAGCATATTTAAGAAAAAAATTCAGGAAACTATCAAATGATATATTCCCCTACGACGTGTGCGCAGTAGCAGCTCAGCTCCGTGGTTTAATATTCAGCTTAATCGACTAAATAACAAGAAAAAGCGACTATACCGTAATGCTAAAAAAGCTAACACTCTGGATCGCTGGTCCTTGTACAAAGAAGCTGTTGCACATTACTTGTCCATACAAAGAACAACCAAATTCACATTTTATAACACCACTCTTCCTAACATACTTAAAACAAACCCGAAACGATTTTGGAGTATTATTAAGCAAAAAGATGGAAACAAAATATCGCTTACTACACCGTCTGGTGCTTCAGTGCCTGATAATGACTGCGCAGCTACACTAAACGACACATTCGTAAATACCTTTTCACGCACATTAATCGATGATTATCCCCTCCTTCATCAATATAACCACTCTCCCATGGAACCCATTACATTTGATTCTTCTGGTATTCGCGCCATAATCAACAAATTAAAACTCTCTTCTTCTTGTGGCGTCGACGAAATAAACTCTAAATTTCTTAAGAACACAAAGGAATACTCTTCTATCATATTAGAACGCATTTTCACCCAATCGCTTAATACGGGATTACTACCAGTGGATTGGAAAACTGGAAAAGTCATTCCGATTCATAAATCCGGTGATACGTCAAACCCGCGTAATTATAGACCAATATCACTTACATCCGTATCATGTAAAATAATGGAACATGTCATATACTCACACCTTGCACGTTTTCTTGAGGATAACAATTTTTTTTTACTCCGTTTCAGCATGGATTTCGTAAAAAATTTTCATGTGATACTCAACTCCTACTGTTCACTAACGATTTGCATAATAATGTTGACTCTGGCTTCCTTACTGACTGTGTGTTCCTTGATTTTGCTAAGGCTTTTGACAAAGTAAACCACTGCCTACTTTTACATAAACTACAAATACTTAACATCGACCCTGCTATAATTAAATGGATTGAAGCCTTCTTGACTAACCGCGTTCAGTTCGTTTCTGCAAACGACACAGTTTCACCTGCGACACATGTCTTGTCTGGAGTGCCACAAGGGTCCGTACTAGGACCTTTATTATTCCTAATTTACATAAATGACTTGCCGACTAACATCCTCTCACATATTTCTTTGTTTGCAGATGATTGCGTAATCTACCGTAAAATAACTAGCACCACTGACTTCGCCATTCTTCAGAATGACTTGAACACTGTGCATGAGTGGTGCCGTACTTGGCACATGGAATTAAACATAAGTAAATGCAAAGCTCTGCGAATTTCTCGTACTACTATGGTGGATCCTGCCTATCTCATAAATAACAAACCATTAGAATCAGTAACATCATACAAGTACTTAGGTATACATATAACCAACAACTTATCTTGGCATAAACACATTGAACATATCACAACTAAAGCAAACCGTACTCTAGGTTACCTTCGCAGAAACTTTCACGCATTACCATCCGGTTCCAAACTGCTCTTATACACCACATACGTCCGCCCACAGCTTGAGTACGCGTCAGCGTTGTGGGACCCCCACCTTATTACATTAACCCAACGCATAGAGGCGATACAAAACCGCGCTGCCCGTTTCGTCTTATCTAATTACCATAGAACATCCAGCGTAACCACCATGAAAGCATCATTACAACTTCCTTTACTTGCTGTTCGCAGGAAACATTCCCGTCTCTGTCTTTATCATAAAATTTACTATCATAACCCACACATGTCTTCACTGCTGATACATGCCCCATCTTTCATATCAGCGCGTCTCGACCATCGTCAGAAAGTTCAGGTGCCCAAGAGTAACACAATTACCCATTCATTGTCATTTTTGCCCAAGACTGCTCGGGAATGGAACCAGCTTCCTGGCTCTATGACAAGCATTCAGGACCCCGTACATTTTAAAAATGCCTTGCTAACTAATTAAATACTTACATTTAGCCTTTGTGAAATTTTCTTTGTTGTACTACCGCGAATCACCTTGTATTTTTACTGTGTGTATTATTGTACTTATGTGCTTTTTAGGTTGTATGTTGTGCAACCCTTGTCAAGTTCAATATTATTTTTTGCCTATTATACATGCATATGTGATAGCCCCTCCCCTCTGTAATGTACCTTGTACCTTGAGGGTAAAATAAAATAAAAATAAAATAAAAGAAACCTGGGCGACAGATACCACCTGCCTAGCCATTGCTAAGCAGCCTCTCTGTACTCTCGGCCATGACCCAAGGAATGGGGTCAACCTGGGCGACAGGCACCACCTGCCTAGCCATTGCTAAGCAGCCTCTCTGTGCTCTCGGCCATGACTCTGGTGACTGTAGTAGTGGTTGACGGCCTTCATATTACTACAGTGTTCTGGTTCGCATAATGGGTGCTTCCCTACTTCATGAAAGTGGCCGGACGCGGGACGCGGGACGGGGGGACGCGGGAGGGACGGACAGAGCCCCGAGCATATGATGCTTCGCATCTAAAAATAAAAATAAAAAACCTCCTCTCCACCTCTCTCTTCTCTAGGCATCCCTCCCCGCGGAGGCCACACCCTCACTGCGCATGCGCGTCCCCTCCTACGCTCCCTCTTTCTCCCCTCCTACGCTCCCCCCTCTCGGCATCCCTGCCCGCGGCGTCCACACCCCCCACTGCGCATGCGCGTCTTCCCCTCTCCTACGCTCCCCCTCTCTCGCCTCGCGACGCCGACGCAGGCAGCGTCTGCTAGCGAGTTTCTTGGTTGAAAAAAACCGACTGCTCACGCTGCACAACCGTTCACTGGCCACCCCGTATATATGGGGTGGCCAGTGAACGGATCTTGACCTGCAAGGTGGTGCCGGTGGGAGATTTCTCCTGTGCGTTGTCGAACGATAAAAAATTCGCAGCGTGCGCATTAACTAAAAGCGGACTGCGGGTCTCTGCGTCCAGTCCGAGTCTTCTGTCTCGCTTTGCCCATTCAGCAGCGATTCGGATGTTCCAGTAGGAAACGCCGGTCCATCACTGCGTGCTTTGCGCCCCCCAGGTTTCTCTCCTGTGCAACGCTGCGATGAGCGCCAGCGTCAACGCCGCCGCCAGTGTAAGCGTTAGCGCCCGCTGCTTCGCATCTACACATAGTTCCCTTTAGCGGGAGATGGTGTAATCTTTAAGGCGAAAGCATTTAATGTCTCATGCTCACGTCCGTCCGGTGTCCGTCCGACCACCGTCCGGCGTCCATCCGTCCGTCTGTCTGTCCGTCCGTCCGTCTGTCTGTCTGTTCGTCCGTCCGTCCATCCATCGGCCTGTCCGTCCGTCTGTCTGTCCGTCCGTCCGTCCATCCATCCATGTCCATCCGTCCGTCCGTCCGTCCGTCCATCCGAGCTCTGGCACGGAGCCAGGTGGCCGCCTGGATGCGCAAACGGACGCCGGTTGCGTCGGACTCTACAGCGCTCGCTCTTTGCTTGCGTAGCGTCGCTGTGCCCAGCGTTTGCAATCATTCTGACCGACGCCGTCTCAATGGACCCCGGCATTCACGGAATACACTTTCCAATTTACAAAGGGTCCGTCAATTTAAGAGCTGGAACGCGGACGGCGTTTGCACGCTGCGCAAAGCGCGAGAACATACTAACGCATGCGAACGGAGGAAGATGAGTCTCGCGTCTCGCTGCGATTCGCGGTAAAAAATTAAAGAAGAAAACACGCACCCAATCGGTTTGTGTCTTATCCCACTGAGAGTGTAAGAGAAAAAAGACATGGCATAATCAGTGAAATGGCCACACGCTTTCGCCGAACACACTTTGGAATGTACACAGTGTCCTTCAATTTTTTGTTTGCATTTCAATGTCTTTCGAGTGTGTGAGCATGCGACCAGCAGGCCGCAAACGCAGCAATCTGGTCACTGCTTTTGACATTCATAATCAATCCTTAGAAAGACAGACTTGAAGCGCTGTAGTAGACATACGTGTATACATACCACAATATCGTTAATTAACAGGCATGTGTGTGATCCCAGAAAATAGTTGTTTGCAACCTGATCTGGCTAATGTGTTTCATGAAGAAAGCTTCATTATAGTCGCCAGATCTGATCAGACCACTTAGGGACGATTTGATATATTCTTACTGCGTACATAAATCCTATTCTTCTGGGAATGAACAACAATGTTGCAGGTGGTTGAGTCATCGATCACCCGCCGTGCAGTTTCTCTGGTGCCCTTATGGTTTACTTACGCTTCACTTCGCGGCTGCGGAAAGCGAGTCACTCGAACAGGTTAGCCGCGATTGCGTTAGGAAGGACGCCTTGAATTTGCGTGCGTCCTTGTGCGCATGTTTGTGTGCGTTTGCATGTGTGCGTGCAGTGGCGTAAATCCATAAAGACCACAAGGGGGGGACACACATCTTGCAATGGCGGCCATTTTGTTTTTATATGTATGCTTTATTTTTATTCATATAAAACTGAATTATGCAATCACATATGATAATAATAATAATAATAATAATAATAATAATAATAATAATAATAATTATTATTATTATTATTACTATTATTATTATTATTATTATTATTATTATTATTATTATTATTATTATTATTATTATTATTCTAAAACAAGCATCGGCGCCTGGTCAGAAAAAAATAGCGCTGAGTATGCAAAAGTAAGCGACATCGCGTAGCGAAGTTTCTAATAGCAACTCGTAGGCAGGCGCTAGCATTTTTGCATCTGCATCATTCGGGTTAAATCATGCAATAAAAATTTGACCACTGTTTGTGCTAACGTATAAAGGTATTCCCCATCGTGTGTACCGGCTAGAAGTGCTCAGTTTCTGTTCAATGAAGGTGCTTCAGATTTCAGAGTTAGTTTTACGGAGAGTGCGTTGTTCTTGACTGTCAAGAAATTCAAATGTGACATTTGGAAGATAAATCTCGAAGGGGGGACACTTGCATGGGGTGTCCCCCCCCCCCAGCCTGAACACAGGGGGGGGGGGGTCAGGACACCCCCTGACCCCCCCCCCATGATTTACGCCAAAGTGCGTGACAGAGATGCTAATCAGTGGCTGGTTGTTGCCGGTGATTGGCTTCACAACGCTGGCGGTGTAGCTTACTGTGCGCATCTGACGGCAAGGGGAGCTTGGAAAACGGCCTGTATACGCATAGTCACTCGCTTTTCAGCTAAGGCGTAGTGAAGCTCGCATATTATCTTACCTTAAACCTTCAAATCTTTCACGCAGTTCTTGCAGTACGTGACAAAGCACCTGTATCGTCTGCCAGCTCACCCATATATCAAACAATAGTAACCAATTCGTAATACTGAGCCAGCTGCGTATTGCTGATCCCTGCTCACTCTCGATTAGAAAAGTATTCAATGGTGGCGAGCTTGTGGGACGCCCCTATTGCGAGGTCGGCAGACATGAGAAGAGAAAGGCAAAGGTAAGGCAGGCAGGTTAACCAGAGGTGATATCCACTTGACTACGGTGTACTTCCGAAGGGTATGAAATAATGAAAGTGAAAAAGAGCCTATCAAAGCACCTTTAGGTCATTACGTTTATGGTAATATAAGGCTAAAAGACAGATGCCATATGAATACGGAGGTTATCTGCATGCACAAGCCATTTACCGCTAGACCCTAAAGGAGAATCCCGCATTATGCGTAGGCAAATTACACTGATTTATTATTTGATGCGTTTAAACGAGGAGCTACACATTCGAAAGCAGTGACGTTTCCTGATCATGACAGCGTACCATTATTCTGCACATTGCTACGCGGCTGTTATGGCAACAGGGTAGGAGAAATAAACCCGTAATCGAAGACATCGCGCATGTTATCGCTGGAAGGCTTGAAACGAGTACATTTATCTTGTATTGCTACCATGTAAACATCACAGTCTGGTTTTGTTGGCAGCCGTAGACCTCTGCTTTTCAGCGGTAATTAGCGCCGACAGCGCCCATGCTGGTTGACCGCAAAGCCGCCCACACCTTCAAACGAGCTCGCAGACCTCGGCCCTGGCTAGGCGACGTCGCGGGTCGCAGAAGAAAGCTGCATGGAAGAGGCGGGTGTTGCGGACAGCCAGGTTACAGCGCAGCCGGGGCGGTAGCTCCCCCGCCGCTGGCGCCTGGTCAGGCGTGCGTGAGCATGTCAGAAAGCACACGCGCTGGAAAAATGTCTGACGCTCGAAACGGCTACGCAGTGGCCGCGGTGACGCCTCCACGGCCTGCGCATGTTTAGCAGAAAAAGATGAGGACGTTTGGCTACTAGATACTGTAAATTGTTGAATATATCATCGAACTTAATTGATATCTTGGCATTACGTTCACTAAAAGTTTTTACACTTAAACTGCGTGTCAGATCGAATAGTAGTCAGCGTTGATGCCGCACCTGTTAGCGAAGGCTGCTCTCCAAACGGCACAGAGCAATAAAACTGTGGCATATTCAGCTAGTTCCTTTCGCACCGTGATGTGATAATAACACGAAGTTGAAAAGTTCAACAGATACACGAATACTGAGAAACGAGGACATGGTGTAGCTTCAAGCTCTCCACATTTTTATTGACTACCACATTTATACACACAGAGTGAAACATAGTGATATTCCATGACCTGACAATAGTAAAGGAAGCAGAAAATTCAGAAGCAACAGTTGTGTTTACTCACTAAGAGCTTTATTTAGCCGGTATTTACTCGAGATACCCCCTAAGCCACGTGTACCGGCTGGTTCCAAGATAAGATTCGGAAACATATTCTAATGTGAACGCACAGGAAGATACACGCACGCGTACACACTCTTCTGATTTGCTCGTACTTAGCGTGTGACTTTACCGTAAGAGTTTGTCTGATTGTAGAATTAGCATTTCTAAACTGACCATTGTTTTTTATGTTTTTCTTTATTTCTAGTCTACTAACCTTTTTCAATTAATTAGGAGAAAATGTGTCGTAGTAATTTGAATTTTCTGAATAATCTAAACAACTTTATTTCAAGGTTATGCACATTCATGGTAATAAGATAACTCCATATAACCCGGTTGGTATTGTATACGGTGTAGATCACGGTGGGAAAGGCAGCATTCCCTGGTTGTTTGTTAGTTTGGCTAATGGCTACACATTAAAATATATGCATAATTACTACTCATTTTTTTTTGCAAATGGATGTTTCCTCTACAGTCGCTTACGAATAATATTAGAGTATTGCTGTGTTATGTGGGAATCCACTGATGTAAACTTCTATTCCGCTCTAGAATAAATCCAAAACCAAGCAGCCAGGTTCGTCTTTGGTCAGAACGGAAGCACGGAGAGCTGCACTGTAAGACAGGCTGAGCTCGGCTGGTAATCGCCTTCTGCCCACCGAAATAAGCCGAGATTAAAATATTTTGCACCCGATTTACTATAACAAAACTTGAATTCACAGATAAATTTACCTACAGGCATCTAATTGCATTTCAAAGCGCACTGATCGCACTTGTAAAATCCTGGAGTGCCCTGCCAAGACAAACACGCATGCCAATTCATTTTTTCTTCGAAGAA
The DNA here is from genome assembly GCA_030522465.1 of Rhipicephalus appendiculatus. Classification (NCBI taxonomy): domain Eukaryota; kingdom Metazoa; phylum Arthropoda; class Arachnida; order Ixodida; family Ixodidae; genus Rhipicephalus; species Rhipicephalus appendiculatus. Next base: position 162,888 of record JALIZH010028537.1, on the reverse strand, counting down.
TTAAGCAGTGGAATAGGCTGGTTGAAGGAAGTGCACCGCGTGAACGAATATGTATTTTACTCAATGTCGTAGGTCCCCTGCTATAAGACCCTTGGGCGCTGTAGTGTAATCGCGAGCTGGTGCACTGCAAGGGCTCCGACGTTTTCGTTATATCGTTTCAGCAAACATCGTCGCCCATTCGTTGTTTGAACAGCGACGCTTTTTAAGCTATTTGTATTTTGGGCTCCGTCGTGAAAGACTCCTCAAGTTGGTACCCCACACGCATTAGGCAAGTCCCATTATCGAGTACAGCAGGTGCAAGCGTTAAACGAAAACTCGAGATCTGTTCTGCAAAGTGAAGCACGTGACACACGTGAAAGGAAAGAGAGAAAAAAAGAGACAGAAAAAAAATAGAAGAGAAAAATAAAACAATGGGAAAAATCAGAGAAAGATAAAAATACAAAGAAAAAAAATATTACACATAAGAGGATAGAAATACAGCAAAAGGCACAAAAAGAGAAAGAGAGAAACTGACACAAAAAAGCGATAGAAAAAACAGAACAAGAGAGAAAGAGAATGAAAGAGAGAAATAGAGATAAAAAAGTCACAGTTTCGCCACAAGGCGAAGCAATGAATGCGATAGCAACAAATTGAAATGTCAAGCGACGAATGGCGAGCAGGTCGAAACGTGCAGCGCGCTGCTCACGCACGCATGACGCACGAAAACAACACGCACAGGACCAGAGCGAACTAAAAACATTCACAGCTCGACACTTAACGCGCTGCTCAAACAAAAACGACGCACGAAACGTATTCACAGGTACAGACGAGCGCGAACTAACAAGTGTCACAGTTTTTACTTCGCTGTGTTTGTAAAGCGTGCTCTTTTCGCAAACGGGGGGACTGCAGTAAGTGATGTGACCTTCGCGCGCCCGGTAACTACAACGCTATCGTTCCGCCGAAAGCCCCCTTCTCCGCCACCGCGAGAGAAGCACGCGCGCACGGGCATCTACCCTCCCCGCCCCCCCCTTCGCGCAAAGTGCAAGCCGGAGAGTAGGAGCGCCTGAGAGCGCGCGTCGCGACGAACGGGGCGCCCAGCTAAGCCCCTCCGAGCGCGGCCTATGCGCCATCTCGCTGGTAATGCTGAAAACACGCTGAAAACTCGCTGTATATAAATAGCTCGCCGTTTAAGCGTTGAAGGACGTTCGCCTTCGTGGCTGAATGGGTAGCGCCGCGCGCTGCAGACCGAGAGGTCCCTGGTTCGATGCCGCGCGTTGGAAACGTTTTTCTGAATTATTTTTCTTTGAGGTTTTTATAAATATATAGATACATATACATATACGGGACATGACGGCGACGGCGACGCTGACGGCGAAAACCAGCCGAAAGTGTCCATATAATTGCTATCGCAATAAAAATCCTCGCATCTCCACGATCAGAATCATGACGAATAGGCGAAGCTCTGGGTATCGTAACGGTGAGTAACTGTTCGTTACTCACAGGGTTGCCGTTGGGTAGATTTGAAAAGGAGCCAGATTTCAAGCTAAAACTAGCCAAAGGTGCCATGCCATTTAACTTTATCGCCAAATAGGACAAAAGCGTTATCAGGATTAGAATTTTTATTATTATACACTAATATGATTTTCGATATGCAGAAACATAGAAACAAGAGCATAGTTTTTCCTTCTAGCTTGGTCTCCAAGCCACAAGTGAGTTGCAAAAAATGACTTACATATTTATTTATTTATTTATTTATGTACTGCATGGCCAAGAGACTTACAAATGAGAGTGCATAAAACGCAAAAAAAAAGACTACACAGTGAGTAAAAAAGAACAATGAACGGACTTCCAACAGACCTGTACTTGTTGCTATGGTAGTTCCTGCTTCAAGAAAACTTATCAACACTTGATCGGTAACGAAGGTGATTTCACTCGTTTGCTTTACTGCGCGTGGTAGAGAAGCCTCGATTTTTACAAAATCGGTAACTACTAGCCTTTGGCTACAGGTCCGACAAGTGTTTGTAATTTGTTTGTACAATATGAAATCAAATCGAATCAAAATAGAATGCCTGCCTCATAGCGATAACTAAAGCGATGGGACATATAGTGCGGTGATAAAATAAATGCGCCGTTAAGGACGCTGTGGTAGTATATTCTACGGAATAAGTTCAAGCGGCAAAATTTCGATGGTCTGTTAAGGATGGACGCAAAGGCTGAATTTCGTGGCTGTTATCCTAACGGTGTGATTGTAGTTCGACAGAATATTACACTCTTCGTGTTTATGTTATATGATATATGAGGATACGAGAAGTATTCATACAAGTGCCGGGTTCATATGCAACTCAATTCAAAAGTTGAATACTCAAATGTTAGTATTGCGGGCGACATGAATAAACTTTCAGTTTCTGACATTAGTTTCATGAACCATATTTTGCACCAGGTGGCACAGTAACTGTATCGGAATGGTTAGTTTAAGTTCAGTGCGCCTGTATAGGGTTGTGCAGTGAAGACTTCTTGCCCCAGGCGGCGTAATTTCGCAACATTCCAGCCAACAAAGGAAGGAACATGAAACGTTGAAGCAGCGTTTTCCTGAAACCGCACAGCCAAACCGATTACTACATTTAGCATAATTATATACCAGCTTCATTTTGGTGCGGATCTTTGATCTATTTGAAGTTCGCTCGAGAATACGCGCTATGCATTAGCGTTAGAAAGTGACGTCAGAATAGACAGCGGGCAGCGTGAGCAGCATGCTAGCCATGCGTTTGCCAACATGCGCGCAACTTCGCCACTCTGTTTTTGCAGGCGCGCCGTGCGTTGTTGTGGGGTGCCTCAATGCGCGCGAGCCTTCTGGTGGGGCGAGGACATGCGTGCGCATTGGCTGAAGCGACAGAAAAGGTTGAAAACAGTGGGTGGCCTTTAGGCTTGCTTGTTCTTTATCTTGCCAATAATAAGAAATTTGGCTACTAAACGCGCCAAAACCGACGTTCAATGTAGCCGAAAAGTAGCGATGGCGCCAATCTGAAATTTTCGTAGCCGGACGGGGTCCTAAAGTAGCCAATTTGGCGCAAAGTAGCCACCAACGGCAACCCTGGTTACTCGAGCGTCGCCCCATTTAATATAAATTGAGTATCATAAAGTGTATATAAAAATGTAAATTTATTTCAGGCAATTCAAGGAGGATTTAGAAAATTGATGTAGTGGAGGATATGCCTCGAAAGTGAATCCAAGTACCCGCCATCTTACCGGCGTCAAGATACCATTTTATTTTGGGTAATTTGTTGGCACATTAGTGCTCGACGTGTGCCTTTGTGTTACAGGTTTTACTGAGAAGCCTGACCATCTAGGAACATTTTAGTTGAGATGAACTCATCAATACTCTTCTCGATAGGGCATTTTCACCGGGAACAGCAATCTCTTACCTGTCTGCGTTGAAGTCTACTGTAAAACATTTTCTTGTGTCGCACATATGTTTCAACTACAGTAATGGTTCTATTCCGTGACCTCCACAGATGAAAAGGCTAGGTCCTAAGGAGCTTCGCCCCTAATTAAGAAATAGAGAGAAACAGAAGAAATAGCAAGAAACAGATATACAAAAGAGATACACGGAACAGAGAAAGAAAGAGAAGAAAGAAAACATACTACTGAAACGGCGCCACAAGTGAAGACGAAAGCACACGAAAAAAAAAAATTGTTTCTTGACCTCTTTTTTTTTTCGTGTGCTTTCGTCTTCGCTTGTGGCGCCGTTTCAGTAGTATGAATCCATACCAACTTGCCCAGGTGTCAGTCCTTCGAAGAAAGAAAAACATGGTTGATTTCTCCGTCATAGGAGTCGGTGTAACACTAAATTGAAACGTGCCTACACACAAGTAGTTGATTGTTTATTGTGTATTGAAGCATGAGAGCTCGTACAATGTCTATTGGTGTTCGGCAGCTACATCACTATTTAACTTGGATGCACCCAAGTTGACGCTTGGTGGTACATCTTTACACCGACGACTAATGTGCACCATCAATGATTACACAAATCCTTGTTGGTAACTGTAGTAGTTAACGGTGAGAGCGTAATCAGAAAAAGTGGTGTGACAGCCAGAAGAGTGTCATGCGAAGCCTGTGTGACGTCACGCTGATAGCACGGTGCTCATCGCCATATAAGCGATGTGAGCCATGCATTGTGTTTTTTCTGGCTCAGCACTCACGCAGTAATAAACAGTTTACGTTGCTTGCAGTCATATTTGTAGCGCAATAAAACCAGACAAAGACAAAAATACAGAACACATACACAGGACGGGCGCTAGTCGGTGTAACACTAAATTGAGTTTACGTTGCACGCCACTCATAGTCACTATGGCACTGCCTCATCACTCGCGGCAACAACACTGGGCTGCAAGAAACCATTAGCGGTGATCGCGGAGAGTGCTGCGAGGAGACTGGCAGGATGGCGACGGTGGGAAGGTTCCCAGTTGAAAATCCCACCAGAGTTTGTTTGGTGTGTTTTGGTGTTTACACTAGAATACACTGGTGTGTTCTTTTGGACACACCAGCCTGGTGGGATGTGTTCTGGTGGGATCACCAGCCTGGTGGGATGTGTTCTGGAGGGAACACCAGCCATGGGTGATGTGTTCTGGTGGGAGCACCAGCCTGGTGGGATGTATTCTGGTGGACACACCAGCCTAGTGGGATGTATTCTGGTGGACACACCAGCCTGGTGTGGTGTTTAGCCAAAACCACACCGGGTTGGTACGGTAGCAGACTTTTAGTGAAAAAAATAAATGGAGCTCACAGGCTGCTCAAGAAATATATTTTGTGTTTGGGGCTTACTGTAGGCGCAAGCACAGGGGCGGCAGGGGGGCGGCGCCCCCCCCCCCTTAGTGACCTAAGAGGGGGGGTGCAATGTCAGCCCAATACATTGACATAATAAGGAGGGGGGACACTACGACCAACCTCCCCTGAAGGGGAACCCTGCGCACGCCTAAGGGGCTTACAATTGGACTCAGAATTTTCTTCTACCGAATGCACTCGGACTCAGACTCCCTAAAATTTTCCTCAACCAGACTCACTCAGACTCACTCACCAAAATATTACTTAGCCGGACTCATTCAGACTCGTGGCTGGATCCGAATCTCAGCGAGTCGGCTCATGACTACGTTAACTTATAATTAGCTTTTCCGACCTGGGTGTCAATGCTATTGTTTCCTTGGCATGTGTTAACGCTCTCCACACACTGGAGCCAGGAAGCATGTATAACATATTTTACTTTGGTTTTAAAGATTTTGTCGACCAGCATCTGCAAGACAAACCCACCGTAATAGACCTTATCATGACGAGATAGCACCACTCGCTGGATTTGCAAGTGCTGCATCTGAGATGCAACCAAAATTGCTGTTGGAGCCGCTGCATGTCAATTCACCTTTCATTGTATACGTGCAACACGTACAACCAACAGCAGCCTACAGAGTGCTGCAAGAACATCAAATGTTACTATCCCCTCGTGACTTAGACCTGCGACACACTGTTTACACGTCGCTATGATAACACCTCCTCGATATCGAAACCAAAAATGTTTTTTAAGGAAGCGGTATTAAAAGTATATGAAAGGCGCTCGGAACAACTATACATATTTTAGTGTTCGTGACACCAGAACTTTTATTAAGAGCAACAATACGAAAACTACTAAAATTTGTGTCACTACTCCTTTAACGCTATCTAACATAATAGGTGCCCTCCACTGCCCCTTTTGATCTCGTACCTTCAGATATCGGTTATTAGTGGTTGCAATCCAATAAGCACATTTTTATTGAAAGACAACTCACACGAGATCATGGGCGTCGGCAGGGGGTGAAAAAGGGGCACTTGCCCCCCTTAAGCCACTCAAGCACTTCCCCACACCCAAGCTATGCCAGTGCTCTCTCCCTCTCCCAGTCGCGATGCAACAATGGTTTGCACCCCCAAGAGAAAATTATGCCGACGACCATGCACGAGATACTTTTATAAATAACTTCCCGTGAAAGAGATTACGCGCTGAGATGAAGGCAACCCACCTCCATAACTCATGCCTCTGATCAATAAGTATTTAGCTGGAGTATGAACTCTCATGCATTGAAGTATGCCAGTAGACACAGGTATAAACATGAGCGGACATAAGGCTGAAGTAATGAAGTTGAGTAGATAGGACCATAGGTTGGCAAAAAAATGGAGCTCACGCAGGCTCACTCAAGAAGTGTATTTTGCGCTTATGGCTCACTCGAACTCAGACTCACCAAAATTTTTCTCAACCGCACTCACTCGGACTAAATCTTGCCAAAATATTACTCTCCTGAACGCACTCCGCCTCAGACTTGCTGCTTCATCTGAATATGAGCGAGTCGACTAATGAGTGAGTTTGCTGACCTGTGTATATCGCTCTCTGGTATGCTGTATTCTCTTGGACAAACCACATCCTCATGTGGCACCACACAGCTAATCTGGCCAGGTGCTTTCCAGAGCATTAAAGAACACGAGACAGGCCCTACAATTTACTGTGAACACGAAATCTGTACACATTGTGGAACTGATGACAAACAAAAGGCACAGAAACTGAAGCCAAACAGCAGTGTGTATACTTTATTTCAGAATACATGTTTAATTACACCAACACAAAGCTTTTGTACTACAATTGATATGTACAAGATACTATATAAACTGTCGTAGGCAAATGTACATGCTTGATCATAGCAACGAAATAATCGAAAAATTCAACAGAACGTTGTGCAAATTAGGTACTTTTGCGCCCATCGTGTGTATGTCTCCTCTGTTGTCTGTGTTTTTAGCGCAGCCATGAATCAAGTTACTAGGTACTTGAATATATAAGCACCCAAATTCTGCATTGTAGGGGAGAGTCGCGAGGATTGGGACACTTTTCACAATTGTATTTTTAGTTTTGTTGAATTTGAACGCAGAACGATGTTTGATTGATTATAATACAGGTCTAATCAAGCTGCAAAATTTCTGAGACGCACTGGTTCCTATGACTCCTGGTGCAGCTGTAAAAAAAATAGTTTGTGATGGCTAAAATCTGTCCCATTCCACCCGCCTCTGTGGGTGGAGTGGGACATCACTTGGAAGGAGTGGGACGTATGTAACACAATGATCCAAGGGTCTCCAGCTACCATTATAAGCGGATAGTTCAACGTCAAACATTAAACGGAGTTGCACAAACTTTGCTGCACCGATAGTTTTTGACACTGGCAGCTTCATGACAATTTCCGTAATAGGTAAAGTCCCCTTATCTTTCTTAGGAGGAAAGTAGAACTGAGAGCTCTGTTCTTCGTTCCGCAGGAACTGCATACTGACGCTGAGATGTTATTACTGCTCTTGACTCTAGCCATGTAATGAACGCCAATTTTTTTTATTAGAACTGTCAAGAAAAACATCGCCTTTTGTCACTTGAATATATTCATTATAGACCAATTGATTCCACAAATGGCATGCCATTCATTATCAAAACCTGACATGCCGTTTTCAGACTCGTCAAAGGCAACGGCCAGTGTGCCTTCTTCACTTGAAGAACAGCAATCCTTCAGCAAACGCCATTTCTTTTTTTTTTCATAGACTGTGGCGGCAGTCTTGACTGTACTGCGTTCCTTTTTTAGGACAGTCGTGCTAACCTCGGTGAATTCTTCATTCCTGTGCTTGCCCAATGTACATGTAAGGACTTCTGTCCTACATTTTTCTTTTTGCGCTGTGTAACGCGGTGTGGCAGTAGAATAGAGAGTAATGGGACAGTGTCCCGTTCCTCCCTCAACTCAACAGTCCCATTCCTCCCAAACTACGTTTCCCAAAGTAAACAATGTTCAGCGGGTAAAGTTCAGTCGTAATGCCTAAACTTTTTCTTTGAAAAAGTACAGCGCTTATGTGTGTTTTTGGAGAAAAAAATTATATTAGCATCCAGAAAGTGCTTTAAATCTGAGAGCGTTACAATTCAGATAGCAAAAACTTACCTTGGGCGCGCGAAAAGCGCGATTTGCAATTACAGAAAGCTCCATCCGCCAAATACGCCAGCCATTACGCTACGCAATCGGTATGTTAGCATCATCTAATGAGTAGTTAGCTAACGTCTTTGAGGTAACCGCAAGAGAGATAGACGCGCTGTCCCATTCCTCCAACTGTCCCAAACCTCCCGACTCTCCCCTACTGTATTGTTGCATTGCCCTCACATAGGAATAAATATTGAAAACTCGATTAGAAAAAGTCATTAATACCAAGATGGTGTGCATGTTTGGTGCACGGCAAACGCATATCCGTATATATGCGAGAGGGGCAAATTGACGTGACATCCTAGGTCCAGTGACAGCAATGGATATGGCGTTCAACAGTGCAGCACATTGCACAATGTGAAGAGCCCCACAATCATTGTGAAAATGCATGAAAGTTTCTTCTTTTTTCTACGTGAAGACATGACTGTCCCATGAGTACAAGCTTCTATTGACTGCAGTGCCAACAGGTGCTGCAGATTGCAAATCAAACAACTTTATATTTGGGGCTTCAAAGGCTCACCAAGAGTTTAAAAAGAGGATAGATGATATGGCTTAGAATTCGTGAAATGTGCATTGAAAGGTAATGATGCAAAAATTTTCAGTTGTTTTTTTAGCGTGAAAGGCCAAGCCCTCAAGAGCCTAGAAGGTGCGCTAGTAAGCATGAGTGCACCCTGAAAAATGAAGTACACGCTAGTATTAGTTCCTACTGAACCCTGTCGCCACGACATGATACAAGATTCTCATCACATACTCGTCCAAGCTCATGATATTGTGACGTTTCCACGGTTGGCTCTGTTGGCGACGCACAAGCAGCCATTTTGTCTGTTTTGGTCCCTGACACCATCAACACTGCTGATACTGGTACGTGAGGCAACCACAACTTGTGGCCTGACACCACACTAGGGTCAATGTCACAAGGTAAACCAAGCTAAAGTTAACTTTAAATGTTTCCCGAGTTTCACACTAGCTCATAGTCATCTCCACATAAAAGAAATTGGTATAACAAAGCAAAGTCAGCCTTGAAAATTGGTGTTGGTACTTCTTTCAATGAATGCAAAAACATCGTTTCCAAATATTGCATTACGCAGCTTCAGCAAGCCATCCACTTGTATCCAGTGCAGTCCAGTCATTACAAGAAAATCAAGAACTAGCACATAACTTGCAATCTGCTCACAGAGAGGCCAGGAGGCATTGTGGCTCAATTTCCTGCCTACAATCAAAGATCAGCAGCAGCGTTGATGGCTCGAGCATCTTCAGGAGCCTCTTGACTACTTTCCAAATTACCATGGACTTTGCTGACTGTTCCAGAAAATTCATCCTGTGCATTTGGTTCATCTTCGAGCCCAACAATATCCTCAGCAAGCTCATTTGAACTTGCCTGCATAGAAAAAAAGAAGAGAAACAAAACAGCAGTGAGACGGTATTCAGAAGTTATTGATTAGCGTTAAATCATAAATTGTAAGAGGCACAAAAGCAAATTTGCAGACACAACAACAAGCGACATGACTGAGTTAGCTTTTGCCTAGAAGTTGAAACCCACGAAAGCGGCAGCTGTCCAATGTTGCCGGTATGAAGGCAGCAGTACACAATGAAGCTGGCATGACACCTGCTCTAACAAGTTAGCCATATTTGTTTTTTTGGCTATTTGCTTCTTCCATGTGACAACCAATAGTACGTTATATAATGTACATACTATTCCAACTTTGTGCTACTGACTGGTCTCTCATAGCAATTCTGGCTAACGAGCAATGTATTCTAGATTTCTGCAACTGAGCAATCTAGCAAGAGAAACGAGTGATCTGGTCATGCGACAGTCCATTTCGTTGCGTGTCACTTTTGAATGGAAAATAGCTCTAATGATATTTGGGCTTCAAGCACTCGTAGCATGACAGCTAGCAGATGTGAAATTGATTACAGCAAAGTGATGCGAGCACAAAGAGATCACGGATGCTGTAATACCGAACAAGTCATGAGAACAAACCATTCATGTTTCTGGCAAGAAAAGCGTATTAATAAATCTTATCTACACCAATTTACTCTATCATCGTCCTTTTGACAGCTGCTCAGAATTTTGAGTAGCAAGCAATACCAAATGAAAGGGTTAACATCACAGCACAGCTCATTTATTATTCCTTGAAAGGATTTTTTATTGGGATAGTTTTTTACACGTGAAAAGTACACAGTAGCTTAAACGGAAATAAGACAGGCTATAGGAATCATTGTTCCCGTCTCAGCTTGCACTACTGATCATTACTACATTCCTTTCATTAAATCAGGGACATTTGCTCAATGTAGGTGCAATGCTGTTTCAGAAGCCTCTGCATAGCACTAATGTGTAAATGTTTGTATGAACACAGCCAGTAACTCATTTTCTTTGTTGAGATGTGTCCCTCATTGCAAGTGCATGGAACATTCCTCGCACACCTGGTGTCTTAGATTTGCTACTAATAAATGATACCCGAACCAAATGGGCACTTTTGAAAGGCCATCCAGTCGATGACCACCGAAACATTACTATTACCTTTAAAAACACCGTGCAATTAATTGCCTGTCAGGTGGTTGCATTTGCGTGCCAGGTGCTTATTACTTCATTCTTCGTCGGCAGAAAGGAAGGAAAAATAGGGTACAAAAATAGGAACTAAATCCGTTGTTTAAATCTTCGTATTATAACCAAGCCAAGTGGAAACAAAACTGTCCTAGATGTGGCAACACTTGTGCGAGTTAGAAGACGACGAAAAAAAAAGCAAAAGAACTTCCTCGCAAGCCCACTTGGACAAGAGTTGAAGAGAACGGGCGGCAGTGGTACTGCGCAGGCATTAAACCCTAGATACCGCCCCTCATGTATTAACCGCCAGTTTCGTGACCAATCCCCCCGTAGTAAGTGCCGAAATTCAAGGGCAGGCAAGTACTCCCTCCCTCTCGCCCTCCCTTGCGGGATGCCTACTGACAGCCCCCCCCCCCCCCAAAAAAAATGAATGCACACTACCCACACACTTCCTCTCTTTAACATACAGGCACCGGCCCTGTGTTCTTTCACCGCCCCCGCCCCCCCTTGACGCAGCGCCGTGGTCCCATTGGGCTGCAGAGTTAAGCGTTATTGCCATAATTAACACCACTACTACTCACCTCTCCCCCCGCATTTGTGGGATCAAAATTCTGGACAAAACGCTCGCACCGCGCGCCCAGCTGATACATATATGTGAAACAGCTGACTGCATCGCCCCGAGGAGGAAAGCTGTCATTTACGACGAAAGAAGCTGTTGCCTCACATGAGCACGAACGTAACGGCTCCGTGTGCGAATTGACATTGATAATGCCGGGCGCCGATAGTCAGTTTAAAATAGAACTCACCTGAGAAGCATCTAGAGTAGCACACGATTCTTGTTCTGGCTCCACACAGTCTGTAGAGGAACTTCAATGTTGAGTCGGTTCCAAATAGAACCGATAACGCCAGTGCGGAGGTGGAACTGGCGGAACCGACTACCGTGACGGGCCAACACTGCCAACACCTCGACGGGCGCCGGCCCGGACCCCGGGGCCGTCACTTCTGTACTGACGGAAGTACGATTAACACACACAGAACACGCAACGTATATACAATATCATACAAATCCGGTTGTTAAACCCCCCTGCAGCCGACTGCTTAAGTGGCGTAGTGTGTACGACCGCTACACGGTACGTGGAGGCGGTTCGCGACGTCGGAAGTTCGAATCTCGCGTGTTTCTTTCATTTTTTTAGTGCTCTTGTTTTCTTTTCCTTTTTTTTTACATTGTGTGACTACTAACCGGACTGCTTCGAAGGAACCGCTATTTTTTTTAGACAACAATTAAGCAGAAGGCTGAAGCTGTACTCGAATGAACCGAAACATCGTTGCATTACATCGTACATGAATGAGGCACCGGCGTGGTATTTCCTACTATTGATTTATTACGTGGAGAACGCGCTAGAGCCATAAACCCAGGAAAAAATAGTGACAATCGTTAGCGCTCCGTTGATAAAATAGCTAGCTTTGGTGTCGTTCGAAACCGGAACTGATTGTATAAAAGCTGTGACAATATAATAAATTATTAGCAGCGCTTTCATGTTTGTCACTACTGTATTTGTGATTTAGAGCTCAAGAACTTTCAACTGAAACAACAAAGTTAATCAGTCAAGAAAATATATATAATGCCAGTACACAGCCAGCATACATTTAGTTAGCGGTAAAACACTCATTTTTACGGCTCTGTTAGCAACACTGACGTTGCTTTTTTTGTCTTCTCATGGCGGATCTTGTGTGCGTGAACGATCGCGCGCTTGTCAACTGTTACTGAGATGCCGTTTTTCGTCTACGTGAGATACCAATTTCACAAGATCGAGAAGGTTATAGGGGCAGAGAGCATGTGGTTATGGTGGCCACCTTAGTGCGGCGGTTTAGCCGCAAGGACGTTGACGACTTCACCCCTGGGGATGTCTACAGTGCTTCCTGGGAGCAACAAAGAGAAGACCAAAGGCGGCTACTACTACACCGCACTTCTGCATATGACAGGTGAAGTAAAATTCTTCATTACGTCGGCCGCGTATTCTGTGCGCATGTTTAAAATCTCTTCTCTGGCTAGCGTAGTCCAAGAAGAGATTTTTCCCCCCATTGTACTTGCCACGGGCTGAACCATGTCGTGTTTAACCAACTATGCCATGCCCCAGCGCTGGCCGACCGCTAGCTGCATGCAACCTGCTCATTATTCAACCGTATGTGCTTACGCCGAGCTGCCGTCTCCGCGATAGAGTGCATCAGTGGATGCTATAATTTGCGCAGAGTGCAGATCCGTGAACCATGATTCGCAAAGATTTTATTAATCCATGGGGTGAATCTGTGATAGTATATAGATGAATTGTCGAATACCGCAGTTCTTGGTCACTTGTTATGTTCAAAATGGATTGATCACGACAGGTGCGAGCGACTGATGTTCTGTAATGCGCTGCACCATAGTGCTCATGCTTCAGGAAGAGTTGAAAACAAGCGTGCGACTACGAAGCTTACCAGCTTAAGGATTTCTTTAGCGAAATCTTTGTCACCATTGCATTACACTTATCATTATTAACCAAAGGACTTGCTGTAGAATTCGTGTATTGAGCATGTTGTTGGTTGTATTGCTGGGAGGCCTTGCTCAGTGTTACAAGGCTGGGCTTCTGTGCTGTAATCTTTCCCACATGCTTTTATGCAAATGTGTGCTAATCATCATAATTACTTTTTGATAAGGGCGGCCCTTAATTGTAATTTTCCTCTACTGGTAGTTGGAACGATAAGTGTACAAACAACATTGTTTACTTTTCTTTCACAATTGTGAAAAGTGCACGATTCCCATTGCATGTTTACATAGTTTTGTGTGACTGCATTGTCTTGCGTAATCAGCTGATCTGTTTATCAGTTGTGACAACATGTCACTTTCATTGACAGCCCAAAGAAGAAATGCGCCAACATGTCAACACATACGAAACAAAAAAGTGACCCCGACCAGTCCAAACAAACATTTATGATGATTTAGCTTCTGGCGTGGAAGCCTTGCTCACAATTAATACATCAGCAGAAGTGTTTCATCTAAATGGGCTTGAGTAATCGCTGTTTAGATTGGGTTTAGACTTATGTCGTTATGATTAAGGGCTGGTTCACACCGGCGACCGGTCGCGTGACCAAGTTAGTCGCTTTGCAACTGGTCGCAAAGCGACTGCTTTGGCTCGGCCGACCACTCCGTGGTGGCGATGGTAGCACAGATGAACGCACTCGTTTGTATCTCGCGGCAGTGGGCCAGCGCAATAGAAAATTACACGATCTCCCGCTAAAGGGAACCATGTGTAGATGTGAAGCAGCGGGCGCTAACGCTTACATTGGCGGTGGCGTTGACGCTGGTGCTCATCGCAGCGTTGAGCAGGACAGAAAACTGGGGAGGCGCAAAGCACGCAGTGATGGAGCGGCATTTCCTACTGGAACATGCCAATCGCTGATAATGGGCAATGAGAGACAGAAGACTCCGACTGGACACAGAAACCCGCAGTCCGCTTTTAGGTAACACGCACGCTGCGAATTTTTATTGTTCAACAACGCACAGGAGAAATCTCCCACCGGCACCACCTTGGAGGTCAAGATCCATTGCCATATATACGGGGTGGCCAGTGAACGGTTGTGCAGCGCGAGCAGTCGGTTTTTTCGACTAAGAAACTCGCTAGCAGACGCTGCCTGCGTCGGCGTCGCGAGGCGAGAGAGGGGGGGAGCGTAGGAGAGGAGAGAGAGGGGGAGGACGCGCATGCGCAGTGGGAGTGTGGACGCCGCGGGCAGGGATGCCTAGAGGAGAGAGAGGGGGGACGCGCATGCGCAGTGGGAGTATGGACGCCGCGGGCAGGGATGCCTAGAGGAGAGAGGGGGGGGAACGTAGGAGGGGAGAGAGGAGGGGAGGCGCATGCGCAGTGAGGGTGTGGTTGCCGCCGGGAGGGATGCTTAGAGGAGAGAGAGGGGGGAGGGGAGGTTTTTATTTTTGTTATTTTTTGAAAGGTTTGCGCATGCGCAGTAAGGGTGGTCACGCCGGCACACCACGACCACCACCGGATTAAGCTTCGCCATAAGATGCTTCACATCTAAAAAAAGCAATGAGCCGGGATGTAAACAAATGCTGACGTCACTTCTGGGCTTCGCTGAATGATTCTAGCCGTCCTGCGACTGAGTCAAAGCAGTTGTTTTGCGACCAAAGCGACGGTTTGCGACCAGTCGCAAAGCGACTAATTTGGTCGCCGGTGTGAACCAGCCCTTGCTATGTTACAAGTGGTCTGTTTGATAAGCAATTCCAGATGTTGCGGAGACGCTGTCATTTTTTCGGTTGCGATGATTCTTGCGTTGTCTGAATCAATATTGCAGTCATTCATGACGGCATGTTCAGCTGAAGTGTTGTTGCTGACGCTCTTATCTTCTATGCCATGGGCAAGCTGTTGCAGACGTTTCTTGTAGTTTCCTGACTGACCGGTGTAAACACGCTGGCACTCTGCGCAAGGTATCTTGTAAACTACACTGGGGAAACCCTCCTTCGGCAGGCAGTCCTTCACTCTCATAACTTGATGGCACACCTTTTTGGGTAGACTGTGTGCCACGTGTATGTCATACTCACGTAGGACACGTGCCATACATTAGCTTGTTTCAGGAATAGACTGTACAGGGGCTCGTTTCGTAGAAGCAGGGGGGGGATGGTGGGGAGGAGGTGCGCCAAGGTGTCCCCGTCACAACATCAGAATTTCACCTCTGTGCACTGCGCCACCCAGGACAGGGCTGTTGACAGCATGCTACTGCAGTGTACCAAAAAATTGCTCGAAGACACAGGATGTGAACACGGCAAAGGCATGGGACCACTTCTATAACCGCGGATACCCTAAGCACTTTATCAGCTGTAGAGGATTAACTGCGCTAAGACAAGTACACCAGAGAAAGAAAAATACAGCACGTGCCTTGTCCTTGTCTTAGCACAGTTAAACCCTTATGAAATGAAGGTCAAACAACTAGCCCAACTCGGTTCTCTTCTACTTTATTAGCACAATGGAATGCTAACTGTTATGATGAGGAACCTTGACATGCCTGCTTATCGATCGCCTCCATGCAGCCAGTCCATGTACCGTATATTAGAACAAGCGAATGTTTGGCACGTGTCCTATGTGAGTATGATGTGCATGGTCACGAAAGTGAGTTGTCATTTAGTAAAATAAGCTACACATTGATTGTTACATTTGGTGAGAGCGTGCACGTTGCTCTCACCGTAGGTGATATATGACAGGCTTGTATCACCCTGTGATGACACAAACTGCAGCTGTTGCATTTTACCTAGTCATAGTCAAGAGTTCGACAAAAGTGTGGTCTGAAGAAACTATCTGGTGTTTTGGAAACGCATATGTGTCCTTGTTCACTGAGCTGTAGTGGTAGTCGGCAATTATGCAGCCAGTAGGTGGCACAATGAGCGCGCGTAAATGGCAGGCATAGTTCCTGTTGTCTTATTGTAGGAGCCGACGGGATGACACGTTCTTTTCCTTGGTGACGATAGTAGCATTATGCCAGAATGGTGTAATTATAATATTGCGCACGCTCAGCAATGGCGTTCGTCATGTGACTTCTTAGTCATGTCTCGTTGGTGCTCCTTGAGGTGTCGGGTTAACTTTCCTGTTTTGACAATATTCACTTGACAGCAATCAGAGCACAGTATCTTATATACTACAGCAAGGTTTTTGACCGGGCTAGTTGGTGAAGATCCATAATGGCTTACAGCGCACACTGACACGCCTGGGAATATACTACGCCTGGGAATGATTCACATGACAGCCTGTCTTTTACATTCATGAGCTGCTTCCGGAGCTTGCTAGTCGCGACGTGAGCAGTGCCAAATCGTATCTTGTTTTCAAGGTAAAGGACGTCACACTGAGTGAAGATGACACTGTGGTCTCGTTCGACGTCACGTCACACTTTGCAGGTGTCCCAGTGGACTTGACTGTAACCATGTGCGAAGAAGCCCTAAAAGCAGACAGTGGTCCACCTGGTCACAGCCCCTTTGATGTCTTCGAACTTACCGAGTGGCTGCGGTTTTGTCTCAGCAACACATATTTTTCGTATTGTGGCATTTACCAGCAAACCCATGGTACGGCGATGGGAGCGTCAATATCATACCCCTGTCACACGGCACGTGTAATGTCATTCGCAGTGAATGACATTCATAACGAATGTCATTGCGATCTTGCATTCCGGGTCTACACGGCTATATGAAATGACATTCGCAATTGATGTCAATGTTTATCGGCAGGCTGCTATGATACGAAAAAGTTACAAATCACCCATTTAATTGACATATTTTCTCTTCATTGTTAGTAATACAACGGTAAACATTGTTCGGCTGATTCACAATATTGTCACGTGGGCGTGACGTCGACGAAGGCAACAGTCGGCGTGTAAAAGAAGAAACTCTTTATTAGGCCGAACTTGTGGCCGGGAAACTGAAGGTCAGACTACAGCACTACACACTGGCAGCGATAGCGGCGAACAGAGCGTCGGCCGTCGATAATCTGATAATCGTTGGTACGCGCCGGCTTTTATAAATCACGCGTCGAACATTCTAGCCTTATCACTGGTGGTCAGGCAAGCTCTAGAATAAGCTGGACGGTCGGCGTCCTGCGTGCAATCTGATCAAAACGATCTACTATGATCGCGAAGCTTCTAGAACACTGAGGCGGGGTCTGCGCCGAGCATTGCTGACAGTCTGTTATGGGTGGAAACCGAATGCTGTAAAACTGATACAAGAAATGCGCGTGGCAATGCCCCCCTCTGAAAAAGCATCGTCCCGATGCTTAAAAAAGAACACGGGGGGGGGGGATGCATGCAACAATAAATAACAATAATAAATCGAGAAAGTAAAATCATCAATAAGCACAAGCAAGAAAGTACAGTAATAAAGCAAAGAGTATGCAATCTTCACGTTCACTGCCGCGCGTAAAACGGCTTGAGGCGCACGACATGGACGACTTCTGGTCGCGCTCGGCGCCGTTGAGAGTTCGTAATGCCGTCCGGAACAACCTCGTAGTCGAGAGCGCCAAGACGTCGAAGCACCTTGTATGGACCGAAGTATCGGCGAAGAAGTTTTTCACTAAGTCCACGTCGGCGTATCGGCGTCCACAACCAAACCCGGTCGCCGGGCTTGTATTCCACGAAGCGTCGTCGAAGGTTGTAACGGCGGCTGTCTGTCGTCTGCTGGTTCTTGATACGCAGGCGGGCGAGTTGTCAGGCTTCTTCAGCGCGCCGAAGGTAGAGGGTGACGTCGAGGTTTTCTTCGTCAGCGACGTTGGGCAGCATGGCGTCGAGCGTCGTTGCCGGGTTCTTCCGTAGACCAACTTGTATGGCGTCATCTGCGTCGTTTCTTGCACGGCCGTGTTGTATGCGAAGGTCACGTACGGAAGGATGGCGTCCCACGTCTTGTGTTCCACGTCGACGTACATGGTCAGCATGTCGGCGATGGTCTTATTGAGACGCTCGGTCAGGCCATTGGTCTGTGGGTGGTACGCCGTGGTCCGGCGGTGGCTTGTGTGGCTGTACCTCAGGATTGCCTGAGTTAGGTCCGCCGTAAAGGCCGTACCTCTGTCGGTAATGAGGACCTCTGGGGCGCCATGACGCAGTACGATGTTCTCGACGAAGAACTTTGCTACCTCGGTGGCACTGCCCTTGGGCAGGGCCCTTGTCTCGGCGTAGCGGGTGAGGTAGTCCGTTGCTACGACGATCCATTTGTTTCCGGAATTCGACGTCGGGAACGGCCCCAGTAAGTCCATGCCGATTTGCTGGAACGGTCGGCGAGGTGGCTCGATGGGTTGCAGAAGTCCGGCTGGCCGAGTGGGTGGTGTCTTCCGTCGCTGACAATCTCGGCAAGTCTTCACGTAGTGGGTGACGTCGGCAGTGAGGCGAGGCCAGTAGTACTTTTCTTGTATCCTCGCGAGCGTACGGGAAAATCCAAGGTGTCCAGCCGTCTGGTCGTGATGCAGAGCATCCAGAACTTCTGGACGTAACGCTGAAGGTACCACGAGGAGGAAGTCGACCCGAAGCGGCGAGAAGTTTTTCTTTAGGAGAACGCCGTTCCGTAAGAAAAACGACTCCAGTCCTCGTCTGAATACCTTTGGAGCCACGGTGGCCTTGCCCTCGAGGTATTCTATAAGGCCCTTGAGTTCCGGATCGGCGCGCTGTCGTTCGGCGAAGTCATCAACGCTTAAAGTTCCCAAGAAGTAGTCACCATCCTCGTCGTCCTGCGGCAGTGGGTCAACGGGGGGCACGGGACAGGCAGTCGGCGTCAGAGTGCTTTCGTCCGGACTTGTAAACGACGGTAATGTCGAATTCTTGAAGCCTCAGACTCCATCGTGCGTAAACGACGGTAATGTCGAATTCTTGAAGCCTCAAGTTAGCTAGCCAGCACAAGGCATGGTGGTCGCTCACAACTTTGAAGGGCCTTCCATAGAGGTAGGGGCGAAACTTTGACGTAGCCCAGATAATGGCAAGGCACTCTTTTTCTGTTTTGGAATAGTTGCCTTCTGCTTTGGAGAGCGACCGGCTAGCATAACTGATAACCCTTTCTTCTCCGTTAGTCTTCCGCACAAGAACGGCGCCGAGTCCTACGCTGCTTGCGTCGGTGTGGATTTCCGTCTCGGCGTATTCGTCGAAATGCGCAAGTATCGGATGCGTCTGCAGGCGTCGTTTCAGTTCCTGAAATGCTTGAACTTGCGCCGTTTCCCACCGGAAGTCGACGTCAGTCTTCGTGAGCTGCGTTAGTGGCTCGGCAATCCTTGAAAAGTCCTTGACGAAGCGTCTGTAATAGGCGCACAGGCCGAGCAATCGGCGAACCGCCTTCTTGTCGGTGGGTGGCGGGAAGGCGGCGATGGCAGCTGTTTTGCGGGTCTGGGCGCACTCCAGTATTGCTGATCACGTGACCCAAAAATAGGAGCTCCTCGTACGAAAAGCGGCACTTTTCCGGCTTCAGGGTTAGTCCGGAGCTCTTGATTGCTTCAAGTACGGATTCAAGACGCTCGAGGTGTTCGTCGAAGTTCGAGGAAAACACAACGACGTCGTCCAAGTAAACGAGGCATGTTTGCCACTTCAAGCCAGCCAGTACTGTATCCATAACCCGTTGGAAAGTCGCAGGCGCCGAGCAAAGACCGAAGGGCATGACCTTGAACTCGAACAAACCGTCTGGTGTAATGAAGGCAGTTTTTTCTCGGTCTCTCTCGTCGACTTCGATTTGCCAGTAGCCCGTCTTGAGGTCCATCGAGGAAAAGTACTTGGCGTTGTGAAGTCGATCTAGGGCGTCGTTTATTCGTGGAAGAGGGTACACGTCCTTTTTCGTGATTTTGTTCAGGCGACGATAATCGACGCAGAAACGTAGGGTCCCATCTTTCTTCTTCACTAACACCACAGGTGACGCCCACGGATTCTTTGAAGGCCGGATGATGTCGTCGCGAAGCATTTCGTCGACTTGTTTCTTGATGGCCTCGCGTTCTCGCGCCGAAACTCTGTACGGGCTGTGATGAAGTGGCCATGCACTTTCTTCGGTTATGATGCGATGTTTTGCGACTGGGGTCTGTCGAACTCTTGACGACGATGAAAAGCAGTCCTTGTATTGCAGGAGCAGGGTTTTGAGCTTTTCCTGCTTATGCGTCGGAAGGTGCGCGTTAACGTCGAAGGCTAGTTGATGATCTTCGTTCGTCGTAGTAGCTTCGATAGACTCGGCGAGGGTGAAAGCGTTGCTGGCTTCCACAATTTCTTCGATATAGGCAACCGTCGTGCCTTTGCTCACGTGCTTGTATTCGTTGCTGAAGTTCGTGAGCATCACTGATGTTTTCCCTCCTCGCAGCTCGGCTATTCCTCTGGCGACGCAAATCTCGCGGTTGATCAACAGGTGCTGGTCGCCTTCAACGACGCCTTGAAGGTCTATTGATTTTTGAGTGCCGACGGAAATGCTGACGCTGGAGCAGGGGGGGAATGGTGACTTGGTCTTCGAGCACATTCAAGGCGTGCTTTCCTGACGGCGTGTGCGGCGGTAGTGCTTTTTCGGTGGATAGCGTTATCGACTTGGATCTCAGATCGATGACTGCTCCGTGAAGGCCTAGGAAGTCCATACCAAGGATCACATCTCTCCAGCAGCGCTGTAGGACGACGAAGCTCGCGGGATAAATCCGGTTGTTAATGGTGACTCTTGCTGTGCAGATTCCTGCCGGCGTTACTAGGTGGCCTCCGGCTGTCCGGATTTCAGGGCCTTCCCAAGCAGTCCTCACTTTCTTCAACTTCGTGGCGAATGTCCCACTAACGACGGAATAGTCGGCTCCGGTGTCGACGAGAGCTGTGTTACTGTGGCCGTCGATGACAACGTCGAGGTCGCTAGTTCGTCGCCTGGCGTTGCGGTTGGGTCGTGGCGTCGGATCACGGCTGCGACGGTTTGTACCACTGCTTCGACGGTGCGTCGTCAGGTCTTCTGCTCGGGAAGTTTCGACTTCAGAGCTCTCTACGGCTTGCTGCGTGTTCTTCAGGTTTCGTCGCGGCATCATCGTCGCCGGAGGGTCTTCGGTAGTTCGTCGTACAGCAACCGCACCTCCATCGGGTGCTGCCTTTAGTTTTCCGAATATGGGCTCACGGAACGGCCCCGGTTGGGGCTGTTGTACTGCTGTTGTCGCTGAGGGGACCGGTAGGGGCCAGGCGATGGCGAACGCGATGACCGTCGAGGTGCCTGTTCAGTGCTGGTCAAGTAGTCGGCGATGTCACGTGGCCGCTCGCCGTGCTGTGGGGGGCGCTGCGTTGACGGCGAAGCCGCATAGGCCCATTTGGCGGTACTGGCAGCGGCGGTATGTGTGGCCGGCTTCTCCACAGTGGTAGCACAGCGGGCGGTTGTCAGGGGCACGCCCAACGTATGTCTTCCTCGGAGAGTAGCGCTGGGCGGTTGGCGGGCGGTATGGCGTCGATGGTGATAACGGCGGAGCCTGGCGGCGGAACTGTTGTGGTGCAGCTTCATGACGCGGCCTTGGGGGGAGCGTTGCGGCGGACTGCAGCGGCGTAGCTCATAGCTTCCGGCTGAGGCTGCGGTGCTTCGGGTATTCCGAGCGACTGTCGAACTTCCTCGCGGACAATGTCTGCGATCGAATCCACTTGAGGTTGTGGCGAAGGCATCAGCCTGCGCAGTTCCTCCCGCACAATCGCCCGGATAGTCTCGCCCAAGTCGTCCGATTGAAATGACTGAACCTCCCCGTAGTTCGTCGTCGGAATGCGGCGGTTGTACTGCCTCGTACGCATTTCGAGGGCCTTTTCAATCGTCGTGGCCTCTGAGACGAATTCCATGACCGTCTTGGGTGGGTTGCGTACAAGGCCGGCGAACAGTTCCTGCTTAACTCCCCGCATCAGGAAGCGAAGCTTCTTCTCCTCGGACATAGCGGGGTCAGCATGACGAAACAGGCGCGTCATTTCTTCTGTGTACATCCCGACGTTCTCATTTGGGAGCTGTACACGGCTCTCCAGCAAGGTTTCGGCTCTTTCCTTCCGGACGATGCTTGTGAAGGTCTCCAGAAATGCGGCACGAAAAAGGTCCCAGGTCCGGAGTGTGGCTTCTCGGTTCTCGAACCATGTCCGAGCGGAATCTTGCAGGGCAAAATAAACGTGCCGCAACTTGTCATCGTTGGTCCAGTTGTTGAATATGGCGACGCGGTCGAACCGTTCAAGCCAGCTCTCCGGGTCTTCGAGTGGTGAACCGCGGAAAGTTGGCGGCTCCTTGGGTTGCCGGAGCAGGATTGGTGCAGGCGGCACAGGGGTGGTCATTGTCTCTGCAGTAGTGGTCGTGGCCTTGGTCTTCCGAGTCTGGTCAGGTAGAGGCCCGTACTCTGGAGGTAGCCCTCGTTGCCTGCGGCTAGCTCGCTGATCGAGGCTGGCGTCGATGTCTTCTTCACGGTGTGGGCTTGGCTCACGGCTGGAGGGGGGGCGTTCGGTACATGGACCAGGAAGCACCTCCACCAGATGTCACGTGGGCGTGACGTCGACGAAGGCAACAGTCGGCGTGTAAAAGAAGAAACTCTTTATTAGGCCGAACTTGTGGCCGGGAAACTGAAGGTCAGACTACAGCACTACACACTGGTAGCGATAGCGGCGAACAGAGCGTCGGCCGTCCATAATCTGATCATCGTTGGAACGCGCCGGCTTTTATATATCACGCGTCGAACATTCTAGCCTTATCACTGGTGGTCAGGCAAGCTCTAGAATAAGCTGGACGGTCGGCGTCCTGCGTGCAATCTGATCAAACCGATCTACTATGATCGCGAAGCTTCTAGAACACTGAGGCGGGGTCTGCGCCGAGCATTGCTGACAGTCTGTTATGGGTGGAAACCGAATGCTGTAAAACTGATACAAGAAATGCGCGTGACAATATATTGCGACGCGACACCAGCATCAGTAGAAAAAAAAACTACCCCATCTCCCGCTAAAGGGAACCATGTGTGGATGCGAAGCAGCGGGAAGATAATCAGCTTGAGCGGGAGGAACGTCGCCGCTCTCATTTCACGGCAGCGGTCCGGGCGCGCATCGCGGCGCTGCACAGGAGAGAGAATGAGGCGTGCGAGCTCCGTCATTTTCATACCGCGGAACTATCGTGGCGCCCCCCAGCGGAGTATGCAGCAGTCACACCACCTGTCGTGCGCGCCGCTCCGTAGAGGATTCCTAGAGGACAGGAGGGGGGGACGTGCATGCGCTGTGGGGGGTGTGAGACACGGGAGCCGCTCCGTAGACTAGAAAATTCATAGAGGAGAGAGGGGGGAGGGGACGCGCATGCGCTGTGGGGGGTGTGGGACGCCGGAGCCGCTCCGTAGAGTAGAGGATTCCTAGAGGAGAGAGGGCGAGAGGACGCGCATGCGCTGTAGGGATGTGGGACGCGGGCGCCGCTCCATAGAGAAGATGATTCCTAGAGTAGAGAATGGGCGTGAGCGTAGGAGAGGATAGGGGAGGGGACGCGCATGCGCTGTAAGGGGTGCGGGACGCGGGGGGCCGCTCCGTAGAGTAGAGGATTCCTAGAGGAGAGAAAGGGGGTGAGCGTAGGAGAAAGAGGGGGGAAGGGACGCGCATGCGTTGTGGTGGTGTGGGACGCGGGAAGGACTAAGCCCTCTCCAAACACATGCAAGCAAGATCAAGGAATGGGGTCAACCTGGGCGACAGACACCACCTGCCTAGCCATTGCTAAGCAGCCTCTCTGTGCTCTCTGTCATGACTCAAGGAATGGGGTCAACCTGGGCGACAGACACCACCTGCCTAGCCATTGCTAAGCAGCGTCTCTGTGCTCTCGGCCATGATTCTGATGACTGTGATAGTGGTTGACGGCCTTCATATTACTACAGTGTTCTGGTTCGCATAATGGGTGCTTCCCTACTTCATGAAAGTGGCCGGACGCGGGACGGGGGACGCGGGACGGGGGGACGCGGGACGCGGGACGCGGGAGGGACGGACAGAGCCCCGAGCATAAGATGCTTCGCATCTAAAATCCTCGCACATATCCAAAGTGAGACTAGCTTAAAGCCGCTCACAACTTGCAGTCGACAATATTTACGACCGTGACAGCGTTCATGATCTTGTGACCGCGATGAATGATGATCAGTGCAAACGAACGTTAATTGCTCTCCAGCTGCTGCGAATGAAGCATCAGAACTGACTGATGCGGCTCAAGCTTGCTATTTTAAAAAAGATCACAGACGACAAGGGATTTGGAGCTGCGCCTACATGGACTTCGACTTCGTCGGCGATTAACAGAGAACTGTGGTGCTTCCCAACAGAGGAAAACTGGTTTGAAAGCACTCTTCCTAACCTGGTGCCCAATACGTGCGTGTGTATTCTGCTACTAGCGAGTGCTACCGCGGCGGCGCTTCACCAAAACAACAGCGAGCGTTTGTAAACATGGCTGACAGGAGGCGCTAGCATCAAGTCAGAGTCTGGGAAAAAGAATATAGCTGCACAAATTGCTTCCACTATCGCCTTGTACGTTAAATGTTACCCAAAAGTTAACAGCAACCCTTAATAAACATCTGCACATCGTTTACACTTGCCTTAAGATATCAATTTTGTAATCTTTTGTCAAGCGCCTGTTGACGAGATTACACATGTCACCCTTGCATGAGTTCGGTGAACACATTCAACGGGCGAATGTCATTAGGTGTGAATGTCATTCGCCATGCCCGTGTAGCAGCAACAAAAATGACATTAGCACCTAATGTTATTCGCAGCGAATGACATTACACGTGCCGTGTGACAGGAGTATAAGTCACTACAACTAATCTAGTAATGGCAGCCTTGGAGGGAAAGGTCCTGGGAATGTTCACTCCAGCACCCAAAGTGTTTAACCGCCACTTCAATGACTGCTTCTGCATTTTGAAGAAGCGAGACATTTAACAGTTCTTGCACTGCCTGAACGCCCAGAATGCAAACTTACAGTTTACCGTTGCACACGAGAAGGACAACATGCTGCCTTTTTTGTATGTTAAGGCGTGCCGGGATGGGGGCTCCCTTGCCTTCTAAGTATACAGGAAGCCCACGCACTCAAGTCGTTATCTGAGTTTTAATTCGCATCATCCCATCAGCCACAAGACATCTGTAGTGTCATCCTTGGTAACACGGGCCGTACGGGTCAGCTGAGATCGCGATGCACTAAAGAAGGAGCAACGGACGATCCACCGAGAGCTAAGCCGCAATGGCTATCCTGATTGTTAATGGCTATGCTGATTGTTTTATCTCTAAAGCTGGAAAGCAGATGCTACAATCAAGCTCACAGAGCAGCGTGACAACTTGTGCATATGCAGCCATAACTTACGTCGAAGGAATCAGCGAGCCACTTTCACGCGTATTTTCAAGATAGGATTTGCGCATTGCGCATGTCTTGGCCAGCAAGCTCAAGAACCAGCTCGTGAATGTAAAAGACAGGCTGCCAAGTGAATCGTTCCAGGTGTAGTGTATAAGATATCGTGCTCTGATTGTCAAGTGTATATTGGTGAAACAGGAATGTTCTCCCGACGGCTCAGGAAACACCAACGTGACGGGACTAATAACAGTCACACGACGAACGCCATTGCTGAGCATGCGCATGACCATAATCACATCATTCAGTGCGATAATGATACTGTCACGTGGTCGTGACGTTGACCCAAGCAGCAGTCGGTATGTTCAACATGAAACTGTTTATTAGGCCGAACTTGTGGCCGGTAAACGGAAAGTCAGATTACAGCAATACGCAATGGCACTGATAGCGGCGACCGGAGCGTCGGCCGTCAATCAACTGAACATCGGTGGAACGCGCCGGCTTTTATAACGCACGCGTCGAACATTCTAGCCTTATAACTAGTCCTCGCGCAAGCTCTGGAATAATCTTGAGTGTTAGCGTCTTGCGTGCAATCTTAACAGAACGATCTACTACAAGCGAGAAGCTTCTGGAACAATAAGGCGCGGTCTGCGCCGAGTACTGCTGATAGTCTTTGTGGGCGGAAACCCAATACAGTGAAAGAAGCGCGTGTGGAAATGCCCCCCTATGAAAAGGCATCGTCCCGATACTTAGAACAGAACACATGGTAAAAATACATGCAACAATAAATACCGACAATAAATCAAGAAAGTTCAATAAACAAAACGCACTAGCAAGAACGTCCAATGAAAGAAAAAAAGAAGTATAGTCCTTAGGTTCACTACCGCGCGTAAAACAGCTTGAGGCGCACGACATGGACGACTTCAGGTCGCGCACGGCGCCGTTGAGAGTTCGAAATGCCGTCGGGGACAACCTCGTAGTCGAGTGTGCCGAGGCGTCGAAGCACCCTATACGGGCCGAAGTATCCTCGCAGAAGTTTTTCACTAAGTCCACGTCGTCGTATCGGCGTCCACACCCAAACGCGGTCGCCGGGCTGGTATTCCACGAAGCGTCGACGAAGATTGTACCGGCGGCTGTCGGCCCTCTGCTGATTCTTGATCCGCAGGCGGGCGAGCTGTCGTGCTTCTTCGGCGCGCTGTAGGTAGGCAGTCAGGTCGATGTCTTGCTCGTCGGTCCCGTTCGGTAACATGGCGTCGAGCGTCGTTGCCGGGCTCCTTCCGTAGACCAACTTGTATGGCGTCATCTGCGTCGTTTCTTGCACGGCCGTGTTGTATGCGAAGGTCACGTACGGAAGGATGGCGTCCCACGTCTTGTGTTCGACGTCGACGTACATGGCCAGCATGTCGGCGATGGTCTTATTTAGACGCTCGGTCAGGCCCTTGGTCTGTGGGTGGTACGCGGTGGTCCGGCGGTGACTTGTGTGGCTGTATCCCAAGATCGCCTGGGTTAGGTCAGCCGTAAACGCCGTGCCTCTGTCGGTGATGAGAACCTCTGGGGCGCCGTGTCGAACGACGATGTTCTCAACGAAGAACTTGGCTACCTCGGCGGCACTGCCTTTGGGCAGGGCTTTTGTTTCGGCGTAGCGGGTGAGGTAGTCGGTGGCTACGACGATCCATTTGTTTCCGCAAGTCGACGTTGGGAACGGCCCCAGGAGGTCCATCCCGATCTGCTGGAACGGTCGCCGAGGAGGATCGATCGGCTGAAGGAAGCCTGCTGGTCTTGTTGGCGGTGTCTTCCGTCGCTGACAGTCTCGGCACGTCCTTACGTAGCGGGTGACGTCGGCGGCAAGGCGCGGCCAGTAGTACTTTTCCTGCACTCTTGCGATCATGCGGGAAACACCGAGATGTCCAGCCGTCGGGTCATCGTGTAGGGCCTAGAGGACTTCTGGTCGCATTGCTGATGGAACCACGAGAAGGCGTTTGGCTCGAAGGGGCGAGAAGTTCTTCTTTAGGAGGACTCCGTTTCGCAGGAAGAACAACGCCAGTCCTCTCTTGAATACGTTAGGAACAGTTGCGCTCTTGCCCTCGAGGTATTCGATAAGGCTCCTGAGTTCCGGGTCCGTCATCATCCTGGTCGTCCAGCGGCGGTGGGTCGACGGGGGGCACGAGATAGGCAGTCGGCGTCGGAGTGTTTTCTTCCGGACTTGTAAACGACGGTAATGTCTAATTCTTGAAGTCTCAGGCTCCACCCTGCAAGGCGACCAGAAGGGTCTTTCAAGCTAGCTAGCCAACACAAAGCGTGGTGGTCGCTCACAACTTTGAAGGGCCTGCCGTAAAGGTAGGGGCGAAACTTTGATGTAGCCCAGATGATGGCAAGGCACTCCTTTTCTGTTGTGGAGTAGTTGGCCTCTGCCTTTGATAGCGACACGCTAGCATAACTAATGACCCTTTCAAGCCCGTCAGTCCTCTGCACAAGAACGGCGCCGAGTCCTACACTGCTTGCGTCGGTGTGTACTTCTGTTTCGGAGTGTTTTCTTCCGGACTTGTAAACGACGGTAATGTCTAATTCTTGAAGTCTCAGGCTCCACCCTGCAAGGCGACCAGAAGGGTCTTTCAAGCTAGCTAGCCAACACAAAGCGTGGTGGTCGCTCACAACTTTGAAGGGCCTGCCGTAAAGGTAGGGGCGAAACTTTGATGTAGCCCAGATGATGGCAAGGCACTCCTTTTCTGTTGTGGAGTAGTTGGCCTCTGCCTTTGATAGCGACACGCTAGCATAACTAATGACCCTTTCAAGCCCGTCAGTCCTCTGCACAAGAACGGCGCCGAGTCCTACACTGCTTGCGTCGGTGTGTACTTCTGTTTCGGCGTATTCGTCGAAATGCGCAAGTAACGGAGGCGTCTGCAGGCGTCGTTTTAGTTCCCGAAATGCTTGCTCCTGCGGCGTTTCCCACTTGAACTCGACGTCGGTCCTGGTGAGGTTAGTGAGAGGCTCGGCGATGCGGGCGAAGTTTTTAACGAACCGCCTGTAATAGGCACACAAGCCGAGAAATCGACGCACGGCCTTCTTGTCAGTGGGTGGCGGGAAAGCAGCGATGGTGGTTGTCTTTTGCGGGTCGGGGCGTACTCCGGATTTGCTTATCACGTGGCCCAAGAACAAAAGTTCTTCGTACGCAAAGCGGCACTTCTCTGGCTTGAGGGTGAGTCCGGAGGTCTTGATTGCTTGAAGTACAGCTTCAAGGCGCCGCATGTGTTCGTCGAAGTTCGAGGAAAACAACGATGTCGTCCAAGTACATAAGGCAAGTCTCCCACTTCAAGCCGGTGAGTGCATTATCGATAACGCGTTGGAAGGTCGCGGGGGCCGAGTAAAGACCAAAAGGCATGACCTTAAACTCGAACAGGCCATCTGGTGTTATAAAAGCAGTCTTTTCTCGGTCTCTCTCGTCGACTTCGATTTGCCAGTAGCCCGTCTTCAGGTCCATCGACGAAAAGTACTTCGCGTTGTGGAGTCGGTCCAGGACGTCGTCTATACGTGGGAGGGGGTACACGTCCTTCTTCGTGATCTTGTTCAGGCGACGATAGTCGATGCAGAAACGTAGCGTCCCGTCCTTCTTCTTCACCAACACCACGGGAGACGCCCAGGGACTCTTGGAAGGCTGGATTATGTCGTCGCGTAACATTTCGTCGACCTGCTTCTTTACAGCTTCGCGTCCTCGCGTCGAAATTGGATACGGGCTCTGACGGACTGGTGGGGCACTTTCTTCAGTTGTGATACGATGTTTGGCGACTGGGGTCTGTCGAATTCTTGACGACGATGAGAAGCAGTCCTTGAATTGCAGGAGCAGATTTTTGAGCTGGTCTTGCTTCTGCTTTGGAAGGCTGGGGCTGACATCGAAATCTGTTTCGGGACTTCGATTCGTCGAAGAATGTTCGGCAGTATCGGAGAGGGCGAATGCATTGCTGGTGTCCACGAATTTCTCGATGTAGGCGATCGTCGTACCAATGTTGAGGTGCCTATATTCGTGGCTGAAGTTGGTCAGAAGTACCTTTGCTTTGCCGTCGCGCAACTCGACGATGCCTCTTGCGACGCAAATCTGACGGTTCACAAGCAGGTGCTGATCGCCCTCAACGACGCCTTCAAGGTTAGCGGGTATTTCGGTTCCGACGGAAATGACGACGCTGGAAAGAGGCGGAACGGTGACCTGCTCTTCTATTACATTCAAGGCATGATTCTCCGGCGACGTGTGGGGCCGCAACGCTTTTTCTGAAGTCAGTGTTATCGACTCAGACCTCAGGTCAATGACGGCGCCGTGTTGACTTAGGAATTCCATCCCCAGTATCACATCCTTGGAGCAGTGCTGCAGAATTAGAAAGCTGGCGGGATAAGTCCGGTTATTGATGGTGACTTTTGCGGTGCAGACACCGGCCGGCGTTATTAGATGACCCCCCAGCGGTCCTGATTTCAGGGCCTTGCCAAGCACTCTTTACTTTCTTCAACTTCGTCGCGAAAGACCCACTGACGACGGAATAGTCGGCTCCAGTGTCGACGAGAGCGCTGACGTTGTGGCCGTCGAATATTACGTCGAGGTCGCTGGTTCGTCGTCGGGCGTAGCGGTTGGGTCGCGGCGTCGGATCACGGCTGCGTCGAAATGTTGCTCTGCTTTCAAGTTGCGTCGTCACGTCTTCGTTGGCCCACGACGTTTCGTCAGCAGGGTTTCGTCTGCTTCGCGTCGTGTTCTGCAGGTTTTATCGCGTTGTCGTCGTCGGCGGCCGCGGAGGATCTTCGGCATTTCGTCGTACAGCAACCGCACCTCCATCGGTTGCTGCCCTTAGTTTCCCGGACACGGGCTAGGCGACCGGCCCCGGTTTGGGCCGGTGTACTGCCGGCGGTGCGGTGAGGTGTAGCGGCCTGGCGACGGCGATCGAGAAGTACTTCGCGGTGTCCATTGCGCTCCTGCCAGGTAGTCGGCGATGTCTTGCGGTCGTTCACCCCGCTGTGGACGAGGCGCGTTGACGGCGAAACCGCGTAGCCCCATCTGTCGGTACTGGCAACGGCGGTAGGTGTGGCCGGCCTCTCCGCAGTGGTAGCATAGTGGGCGGTGGTCGGGGGGCGCGCCAAACGTCAGTCTTCCTCGGCGTGTATCGCTGGCCGGCTGGCGGGCTGTATGACGTCGGTGGTGGCGGCGGAGGTATCTGGCGGCGGAACAGCGGCGGAGTGGCGTCTTGACGTGGGCGCGGCGGAGGAGCTTGACGGCGGGCCGCAGCAGCGTAGCTGATAGCCTGTGTCTGCGGCTGTAGCGGCTGAGCAACGCCAAGTGACTGCTGGATCTCCTCGCGTACTACCTCAGCAATCGACGTCACCTCTGGCTGTGGAAAAGAGAGCTTCCGGAGCTCCTCTCGCACGATGGCGCGGATGGTTTCGCGCAGGTCTTCAGAGCCAAGGGCTTGAACAGCTGCGCTGTCTGGAGTCAGGCGACGATTGTACTGTCGGGTGCGCATTTCTAGCGTCTTCTCAATCGTCGTCGCTTCCGAGACGAATTCTTCGACGCTGTTTGGTGGATTCCGCATCAGTCCTGCAAAGAGCTCCTGTTTCACTCCTCGCATGAGGAAGCGAACTTTCTTTTCTTCGGGCATGGCTAGATCTGCATGGCGGAAGAGTTTGGTCATTTCTTCCGTGAATATTGTGACGTTCTCGTTTGGGAGCTGGATGCGGGTTTCGAGCGTAGCCTCGGCCCTCTCCTTGCGGACGACGCTCGTGAATGTGGCCAGGAACCTGGTACGAAAAACGTCCCATATTGTCAGGATGCGCTCTTGGTTTTCAAACCATGTCCTAGCCGCGTCTTCCAAGGTGAAGTACACATGCCGTAGCTTGTCTTGTATGCTCCAGTTGTTAAAAGCGGCGACACGGTCGTATTTTTCAAGCCAGGTCTCCGGGTCCACGTGTGATGAACCGCGGAAAGTTGGCGGTTCCTTCGGCTGCCGGAACAGGATGGGCGCAGGCGGCACAGGGGCTGTCATCGTCGCTGCGGTTGAGGTCGACGTCTTGGTTTCCCTGGTGTTTTCTGGCAGGAGTCCGTGCTCTGGTTGCAAGCCTTGCAGCCTGCGACTAGCTCGTTGCTGCACAGGGGCTTCGGTGTCTTCTCCGCGCTGTGGGCTGGGTTCACGGCTTGACGGGGGCGTCCGGAACATGAAGGAACAGCACCTCCACCAGGTGTCACGTGGTCGTGACGTTGACCCAAGCAGCAGTCGGTATGTTCAAGATGAAAGTGTTTATTAGGCCGAACTTGTGGCCGGTAAACGGAAAATCAGATTACACCAATACGCACTGGCACTGATAGCGGCGAACGGAGCGTCGGCCGTCGATCAACTGAAAATCGGTGGAACGCGCCGGCTTTTATAACGCACGCGTCGAACATTCTAGCCTTATCACTAGTCGTCGCGCAAGCTCTGGAATAATCTTGAGTGTTAGCGTCTTGCGTGCAATCTTAACAGAACGATCTACTACAAGCGAGAAGCTTCTGGAACAATAAGGCGCGGTCTGCGCCGAGTACTGCTGATAGTCTTTGTGGGCGGAAACCCAATACAGTGAAATAAACGCGCGTGGCAATACTATCATCGCCAAGAAAAAGAATGTGTCATCCCACCGGCTCCAATGAATAGAACAGGAACTATGCCGGCCATTTACGCATGCTTGTTGCATCACCTGCTGGCTACATAATCGACGATTCCAGTCCAGTTCAGTGAAGAAGGACCCCGTATACGGTTCCGAAATGCCAGATAATTTCATCAGACTCGTCAGTTACAGTTTTTCATCGCATTTTGCGAACGACGGTTGTGTTTTCATGTGTTGGCTTACCGGTGACCATGCCGTAGATATATGTATAGTTAGTAATGAGCAATATCAGATGGAACACTGAAATTACCTTTTAAAGGCCATAGCGGCAAAGCGCAGGTGGTAGGCACAAAGGTGTTCATAACACCATATGCTCAAGTGGAAATATATCTCTTGCCATTTTGTACACCACGCTCATATTAGTACGTTACAAGTAATCGTTAAGGAGACATGAATTCGGTGTTTCAGCTCACATTGCTCTTGATAGTGCATCGCCCACAACACTATAATGCGTGCTGATACCGTCATGACGTACTATCGTACTATGCCGCTAAACTGCTACATTTGATATGCATCGCATCATAATACCTACGCTTAGTACGTTAGTCCTTTTGCATTTCATGCATGCATGGGCCGGTACTGTAAAGAAAGTCTGAGTGGGGCGGTAGGGTTTGAACAGAATGTCGCCTATTGTAATTTGGAAGAATGCCTTTCCCATGTCTCATATAGAGTTCATGTATGCAGGAGGTTTCATGTACGTTTCGAGAAAGATATCCATACCGGTCTGCACAGTGACAAATTTTAAAATAGTTTTTGTTCTACCATGATGTTTACACATAGGGACCGCACGGGGTGCCCCAGGAAAAAAAATGCGCGAGACCCATCCTGTCTCTGTAGCTCCCCCGAACAAAGCGTTATTAATTGCAATAGGTGAGAAAATATTGCGAATACCATTTAGCAAAGTCGCAAAAGTTTATTCCTTGTGAAGCTGCGGGGCCACTAGCAAACAGTTCTTGGCCAGCATGCGGCCCCCGGGGCCACGCGATAAGACCCCTGCCTTAGAGGTCTGCATTTGTTTCCACTGACGCGTATGGACTCATTCAGAGGAGTCTGCTGTCTTCTTGTGCTCGCTTTGTTTTTCTTGGGGTTGTTGACTTGTCGGGGTGGTCGTGCAAGCGTAGTGCGAGTGTGCTGCATTTGCTTAGTTCTTTCATGCCTTCAGCTGTCGGTGCCAACACTCGCTTACGTTGATTACATTTTTGTGGATGATGCAATTCTCACGTCTGAGGTCTATATATGTCTACGAGAACATGGCTGAGTGTGCCAATGCGAGTGCCAGCCACCGGTGGGGAAATGTAGGAGTTGGTGAAGCAGGGGTCATTTTCTTGGACGATCGCTTTTGGGGATACGTTCACTTTGGTGAGGCGTTCGGTCATCTACTATGAGCCACAGCAGACCGACACTTTGCCAACAGTGCTGTGTTATTGCTCAGAGACACTGACACACCTGGTGACAAATATCGCGAAGGTATTGTCAAAAGTGAGCGCTTGCCAGGTTTTCGCCATGGTGGCACTAGATTTATTAAGAGGATGTGACACTGCAGGTGCTCGAGAAGCTTGTCATGCTTATCTGCAATGAGTAAATGCTGCAGGAGACTTTGCGGTTTTTTTTCAAGCGTACAAATTCAAATTAAGTTCTGTGGAGTTTAGCACTACAGATTTTTTTTCTCATTTGGCCAGTTTTTCAGCTCTTGCATATCCGAGCCCTTCAGTTCATTTCTTACGGTCCCTTCAAAGATAAATCAGCGTGGTGTAGTTCAGAGCTTTTGAAACTGAGCTCCTAGTTTTTGTCATCAGGATGAAGTAATCAGTGCTGTTTGCTGAAGAAATAATTTTTGGTTTGTGTGTGTGCAGGTTGACCTGGCTAATGGTGTGATGCTCTCAAGGGCCGCCTAGAGTCGGCTCATGGGAGTTCAAAAGGACTTCCATTTGGTTAAGTGGTCCACCATCACGATATGGTCGACAGAGGCCCGCACACATAGGAGCTTCACGGGAACTCTGTCGGACCATTTTGCTATAGAAGGCAGCCAGAAGCCTGCACAGCAGCCATTGTCCCCACAAAAAAAGGAAGCATAGAGAGGTTAGTGAGGAAGCTCACATATTAAATGCGAAGCATTTCTTAGCGAACTTCGGCGACTTTGAGCGTATCTATCTATCTATCTATCTATCTATCTATCTATCTATCTATCTATCTAGCCGCCTACGACTTTGTGCTCTCCTGGCCGTATCGTTAATGGGACTTATACCAAAATTGGTTTGGCATAACATGACTGTATGACAAACATGAATGGCTGGTCATATCATGAAAATCATGAATAACTTGTCATGAAAAGTATGATTTACACGCCATGGTCATAGTGCTCCTGAGGCCGTTTCCTTTACTTGATCTATCTAAAAATTGGTACGATGAGACATTTCTCGATAATCTACATAAATGACTTGTGGTAATATGAAAATCATGACCTGCATGTCATGTACAACATGATTTACATGCCACGCTCATGGCGAGCTGACGGCCGCTTCGCTAGCTTGATATACACCAAATTTGGTATTGCGTGACGTGAGTGTATGACGAACATAAATACCAAGTGGGCATATGGAAATCATGACATGTCATGTGCAGCATGACTTGCATGCCACGCTCATGGCACGCTCGCGGCCGTTTCGCTGGTTTGATATACAGCAAATTTTGTATTGAGCGACGTGATCGTATGATGAGCATAAATGACAAGTGGTACTATGGAAATCATGACATGTCATGTGCAACATGACTTGCATGCTACGCTCATGACACTCTCGGGGCCGTTTCACTAGCTTGATATACACCAAATTTGGTATTGAACGACGTGACTGTATGACGAGCATAAATGACAAGTGGTAATATGGAAATCATGACATGTCATGTGCAACATGACTTGCATGCCACGCTCATGACACTCTCGGGGCCGTTTCACTAGCTTGCTATACACCAAATTTGGTATTGAGTGACGTGACTGTATGACGAGCACAAATAACAGGTGGTAATATGGAAATCAGGAAATGTCATGTGCAACATGACTTGCATGCCACGCTGATGACACTCTCGGGGCCGTTTCACTAGCTTGATATACACCAAATTTGGTATTGAGTGACGTGACTGTATGACGAGCACAAATAACAGGTGGTAATATGGAAATCAGGAAATGTCATGTGCAACATGACTTGGATGCCACGCTGATGTCATTCTCGTGGCCGTTTCGCTAGCTTGATATACGTCAAATCTTTAAGGCATACGCCTTAAATTGTCTCATGCTCACGTCCGTCCGTCCCTCCCTCCAGCCGTGCCCTGGCACGGTGCCAGTTGGGCGCCGGGGCGCGCAAACAGACGCCGGTCGCGTCGGACTCTACAGTGCTCGCGCTTTGCTTACGTAGCGTGCTGTGCCCAGCGTCTCTAAATCATGCAAGGAGGGAGACGCGCGCATGACGTTCCATTCTGACCGACCCCGTCTCAGTGGGCACAGGCGTTGGAGGAACGCGCCTTGGAATTGACAAAGTGTCCGTCAATTTAAACGCTGGAACGCGGATGGCGTCTGCACAATGCGCAAAGCGCGAGAATACGAACGCATGCCAAACGGAGGCAGATTGGTGTCGCGTCTCGCTGCGATTCGAGTTAAAAAATTAAGCGAACATAAGTGGCAGGTGGTAACACGAAAATCTTGGCATGCATGTCATCTACAATGCCACGCTCATGGTGCGCTTGCGTCCAGTACGCTAGCTTGGTATACACCAAAATTTTGCGCGACGTGACTGCACGACGAACACAAATGACAGGCCCTAAATGTAACGAATGACATGCATATCACGTACAACATGGTTTGCTCCTTGCTGGCTGCT
This sequence comes from Rhipicephalus appendiculatus, assembly GCA_030522465.1. NCBI lineage: Eukaryota > Metazoa > Arthropoda > Arachnida > Ixodida > Ixodidae > Rhipicephalus > Rhipicephalus appendiculatus. The sequence goes on along the minus strand of JALIZH010028537.1, from coordinate 127,011 downwards.
TCGCATTACATCGATTCCCACAGTGCGTGGGATCTGCCGTTTTTTTCGACTGGGTTCGACCAGTTCATCGAGGACGGCTAAGAAGATATACAGTCCTACGTGGAGCGGTTCGACCACTTCCTGAAGGCCACCCAGGTGAGCGACGACCTCAAGGTGTCAGTGTTCATAACCGCAATAGGGAAGAAAGCTTACAAAACTCTAAAAACGTTGCTGGTACCCAAAAAGCAGGAAAACAAGACGTACGCACAGTTGGTGCAAGAGCAGTACGAACCGGAAATCTCTGTATAATTGCCGAGCGATTCAAATTTAATCGTCGTTTCCAGCAAGACGGCGAAACGGCGGCAGTTTTCGCGGTAGAGCTGGAGCGGTTGGCGGTGGCCTGCGACTTCGGGGCGTTTTTGGACGGGGCTCTTCGCGACCGGTTTCTGGAAGGATTTTGTGACAAAGAAGCTCAAGCAGAGCTGCTGAAGAAGTGCAAGCTGAGATTTAAAGAAGCCTGCGATATTGCAAGGAGTATCGAGTTAGCAAGGAAAGTCACAATTTTCAGCCCAGTGCGGCGCAAGGGACCGTCAGCGCTATTCACCGCAAACCATATAGCGCGAAACGACTACCGCGCTGGAAAGAAGAAACTTCTGCGACACCTCCCAGTGTGACATTGCATTTTTTAGATGTGAAGCAGCTTATGACGGAGTTCAATCCGGTGGTGTGCGGCGTGACCACCCTTAATGCGCATGCGCAAACCTTCTCCACACACCTCCTCTCCACACACCAGCTAACACATCTGGCTGCGCCGTAGCCAACCTCCCTCTCCCCACATTCCCCCCTTCTCGTTTAGATAAAAGGCTCGCGTTAGGTCGTACGCACGCTCAGTCACTGCGCCGGCTGCGCCGGTGTCATGAGTTTCAACGTCAACGTCGGCGCCAGTTGCAGTAATACCTTAACGCCTGCCGAGATCTAGGAGCAGCGGAAGGCTCGACGCGCCGAAGGGCAACGTAAACGTCGGCAAGCGGACCCCGAGCTCCGGGCTAGGGAAGCCCAACGCAAACGGCAACTTTGGCGGGAAACTGCTACGGATGAAACGCGGGCTCGACATACATAAACACGACACATACGATAACACTAAATACGCAACATTAACGGAAACATTAACGGAAACACCTAGTCAAACTGATGTAAGCGCGGTGTGCACCCCCCCGTGCTGCTTCGCATCGCCTCATGGTCCCCTTTAGCGGGAGATGGTGTAATTTTAGATGTGAAGCATCTTTTGGCGAAGCTTAATCCGGTGGTGGTGGCGGCGTGACTACCCTTACTGCACATGCGCAAACCCTTTAAAAAATAAAAATAAAAACCTCCTCTCCCCCCTCTCTCTCCTCTAGGCATCCCTACCCGCGGCAACCACACCCTCACGGCACATGCGCCTCCCCTCCTACGCTCCCCCCCCTCTCTCCTGATGGCATCCCTGCCCGCGGCGTCCACACTCCCACTGCGCATGCGCGTCCCCCCCTCTCTCTCCTCTCCTACGCTCCCCCCCTCTCTCCTCTAGGCATCTGTGTCCTCTCCTACGCTCCCCCCCTTCGCTCGCCTCGCGACGCCGACGCAGGCAGCGTCTGCTAGCGAGTTTCTTGGTTGAAAAAACGGCAGATCCCACGCACTGTGGGAATCGATGTAATGCGAAGCAGCCAGCAAGGAGCAAACCATGTTGTACGTGATATGCATGTCATTCGTTACATTTAGGGCCTGTCATTTGTGTTCGTCGTGCAGTCACGTCGCGCAAAATTTTGGTGTATACCAAGCTAGCGTACTGGACGCAAGCGCACCATGAGCGTGGCATTGCAGATGACATGCATGCCAAGATTTTCGTGTTACCACCTGCCACTTATGTTCGCTTAATTTTTTAACTCGAATCGCAGCGAGACGCGACACCAATCTGCCTCCGTTTGGCATGCGTTCGTATTCTCGCGCTTTGCGCATTGTGCAGACGCCATCCGCGTTCCAGCGTTTAAATTGACGGACACTTTGTCAATTCCAAGGCGCGTTCCTCCAACGCCTGTGCCCACTGAGACGGGGTCGGTCAGAATGGAACGTCATGCGCGCGTCTCCCTCCTTGCATGATTTAGAGACGCTGGGCACAGCACGCTACGTAAGCAAAGCGCGAGCACTGTAGAGTCCGACGCGACCGGCGTCCGTTTGCGCGCCCCGGCGCCCAACTGGCACCGTGCCAGGGCACGGCTGGAGGGAGGGACGGACGGACGTGAGCATGAGACAATTTAAGGCGTATGCCTTAAAGATTTGACGTATATCAAGCTAGCGAAACGGCCACGAGAATGACATCAGCGTGGCATGCAAGTCATGTTGCACATGACATTTCCTGATTTCCATATTACCACCTTTTATTTGTGCTCGTCATACAGTCACGTCACTCAATACCAAATTTGGTGTATATAAGCTAGTGAAACGGCCCCGAGAGTGTCATGAGCGTGGCATGCAAGTCATGTTGCACATGAGAAGTAATGATTTCCATATTACCACTTGTCATTTATGCTCGTCATACAGTCACGTCGTTCAATACCAAATTTGGTGTATATCAAGCTAGTGAAACGGCCCCGAGAGTGTCATGAGCGTAGCATGCAAGTCATGTTGCACATGACATGTCATGATTTCCATAGTACCACTTGTCATTTATGCTCATCATACGATCACGTCGCTCAATACAAAATTTGCTGTATATCAAACCAGCGAAACGGCCGCGAGCGTGCCATGAGCGTGGCATGCAAGTCATGCTGCACATGACATGTCATGATTTCCATATGCCCACTTGGTATTTATGTTCGTCATACACTCACGTCACGCAATACCAAATTTGGTGTATATCAAGCTAGCGAAGCGGCCGTCAGCTCGCCATGAGCGTGGAATGTAAATCATGTTGTACATGACATGCAGGTCATGATTTTCATATTACCACAAGTCATTTATGTAGATTATCGAGAAATGTCTCATCGTACCAATTTTTAGATAGATCAAGTAAAGGAAACGGCCTCAGGAGCACTATGACCATGGCGTGTAAATCATACTTTTCATGACAAGTTATTCATGATTTTCATGATATGACCAGCCATTCATGTTTGTCATACAGTCATGTTATACCAAACCAATTTTGGTATAAGTCCCATTAACGATACGGCCAGGAGAGCACAAAGTCGTAGGCGGCTAGATAGATAGATAGATAGATAGATACGCTCAAAGTCGCCGAAGTTCGCTAAGAAATGCTTCGCATTTAAAAACCGACTGCTCGCGCTGCACAACCGTTCACTGGCCACGCCGTATATATGGCACTGGATCTTGACCTCCAGGGTGATGCCGGTGGGAGATTTCTCCTGTCCGTTGTTGAACAATAAAAATTCGCGGCGTGTGCCTTAACTAAAAGCTGACTGCGGGTCTCTGTGTCCAGTCGGAGTCTTCTGTCTCTCATTGCCCATTAGCAGCGTATGGCATGTTCGAGTAAGAAACACCGGTCCATCACTGCGTGCTTTGCGCCTCCCCAGGTTTCTCTCCTGCGCAACGCTGCGATGACCGCCAGCGTCAACGCCACCGGCAGTGTAAGCGTTAGCGCCCGCTGCTTCACATCTACACAGGGTTACCTTTAGCGAAAGATGGTGTAATTTTTTTTCATCAGCAGGTGATATTCATAGCTATTCCAAATATTACAATCATACCTATCAGCTGTAGAAAGTTGGCTTGATGGTATACGTCTCTTTTGAAAGGGACCGACAACTGATTTTTCTCGACCCATTTTTTTTACGGCGCGACAGAAAGCTGACCCTTCGTAGTGTTTGTAGCTGCAGTACTTAATCCCAAAAGAACGTAGTTATTTTACAAGGAGTATTTTTCGATCTGAAAGGCTCGAAACGCAGATGTACCGTTCAACCAGCAACGCTGAGAATTGATAGCGATGCCGCCAGCCCTACTCGCGATTTGTGAAACCTGTCGTCGTTCTGCTTTCGCAGGAGTTCCTGTAACTATGCTTAACCACCTTTATTTTGAGCTTTTCAACTGCATTTGAAAATAACAAGCTGCTACAATGAGATGATGTGGCATGATATGCGTTCCCTGTATTTGTACCGTGTTCTGTGCGCCTGTGCCCAAGGTTTGCTGCAGCTGTGTCATGGGTGACTCGTCCCAGCGTCGTTACTCTCTCGATACACGAACCAAGACAAGTCACCAAAAACGTCACTATGCATATGCACGGCCGCGCCGAGTAGCAGTTCATTTCTGAGATGAAGTGTAGGTAGCAAGATTATATCGCTCAAAAATCTTAGCGACCTGAAAACTGCGTACGCGGTTACATGAGCACGATGAAAAGTTGCTCAAGACGCGCTGACGAGCATGGGATCATTACGTCACGCGAAGGCAGCGCCGCTTTAATGCATACTACTAACGCAGGCCTATGTGTAGATTTTAAAGGCGAAGCTCCTTAAAGCGGCACCCGTTCGTCCCTCGTCGTTGTCGTAGTCGTAGTCGTAGTGCGTAACAAGTCTTACGCTTTGACCTCCAAGGTGGTGCCAGTGGGAGATTTCTCCTGTGCGTTGTTGAACAATAAAAAATTCGCAGCGTGCGCGTTAACTAAAAGCCGAATTCTTCTGTCTCTCATTCCCCATTAGCAGCCATTGGCATGTTCCAGTAGGAAACGTTAAAAAAAAAAAGCCGACTTCTGCTGTCTCTCATTCCCAGTAGCAGCCATTGTTTACCTCCAAGGTAGTGCCTGGTGAGATTTCTCCTGTGCGTGATTAAACAATAAAAATTTTGTTCAAAACGCCGTTGATTGATGAAATAAACCAACGAAAGACGCCAGATGTTTTCTAAAAGCGAAACGAAAAGACGCCAGATGTTTCTAAAGCAAAACGAAAAGACGCCAGCTGCTTAACGAAAGACGCCAGGTGTTTTCTAAAGCAATGGTTTTATAATCAAAACCATATCGCAATACAGGTTTGTAGTTGACGATGCTCGTTGCCGTCGGTGTGTGCTCGTATGGATATGGATGCCGCTGAAACCAGTGCAAGAACCACTTAGCTTACATTTCACCGACCACAAAGCGGTCATATTGAAAGGACAACGGAAACCAGCAATAAAAGTTTGATAAAACATTTAATCAATCGTTTCACGTCATTTTTATCCGGCGAAATAACGGAAGAAATTTCACGGTTTAACCGATGATTACTTCCAGGAGCTTCGCCCAATCTCATCATCATTCACCTCGTGGATCTGCCGTCAATTTTTATGGAGTAATATCTTTTAATATAAAGAAACGAACAATATTTCAATACCGCCAAAGGTTATTTTTTGCGTCTTTCGATGAAGAAATAAAAATATAAATCCACCTCTCACGAAAAAAAAACAGGCTTCGTTTGAGTAAATGCGACGGACAATCGTTCCATCAGTGGAGTCATCTCATTTCATGTTCTGGACAGTTGTCGGCCCCTTTGAAGGTCAGAAAATGTTCTGTTTTAACATTATCATTGAAAGACCCTATTTACACCTCGCTCTCTTATCATCTTGATAGTGTTCCACAAGTAGAGAATGTGAAATATCTTGGTGTGATTTCCGACCGATCCATGTCTTGCAAGCCACACATATATTACATCGCAGCAAATGGTGGACGGGTGGTTGAATTATTAGGCAATATCAGCAATAGTGGGTTAGGCATGCGGAGAAAAACTCTTCTCTCAGTGTACTGCATGTACATTCGCCCGGTGCTAGAGGTTGGGTGCATTTTATACGCTGGGGCACCTGCTTACAAGCTACATCATCTTGTAGTCCTCGAGGTATAAGCCTTGATAATTGCTTATGTCTTCCTAAATTTGTTGCAATGAAGGTATTCTATCTCGAAGCGAAGCTTCTCTCACTTGCTACCCGTTTTAAATTATTAGCAGCACAGTCACTTCTCCGGCTGTATGAATCCCCTGTAAGGCGTTTAGAAACAAATTTTATTGCCCATCTTGACTTGTTTTTTGGATATTAGTGGCCGAGATTTCATGCGCCTCAAATTCTGGTTATACAACGCCTTCTGGACGAATTAAGAGTTAATGACGTGCCTCTCATCAAGAATAGCAACAATTCTATTAAAATACAGTTTGACCGTATCTTTCCGAAAAATGAAAAATTAATGTCGCACCGCTCTTTAAAAGGTATATTAAGGGGTTACCTGGTAGATATGCCTATAAAAACAGTCATAGCGACTGATGCTTCACAAAGTGATGAAAAATGCGAAATTTTTATTCTTTCTGCTACCCTAAATTGGTTGTTTTCTTTTCGCCTTCCTGATTATGTGCGCATTTTTTGAAGCAGAAGTTCTAGCAATAATTTTAGCTCTCCTTAAATTAACGTCATCAATAAGTTCTGCGGTAATTTTGACGGATTCACTATCAGTATGTTCCTCTCTACAAATCAGGACTCGCATGCTTCGAGTGCTTTCAAAGCATTAGTTCCCCACATATAGATTTGATCAAGTTGGTTCGGGTTCCACGGCATAAGGGCCTATTTATGAGTAAAATGGCAGATGCTCAAGCAAAGTCATATTTAAATGGGCCTGTTATTGAGGCTCTGCCGGCATCCAAAATCATTATAGATGTTAGATTAAGAAGCAAACTGATGTTAGATGAAATTTCTGCACCTTCAATAATGGCCACATCAGAATTCCAGCACTTAATTTACCCTTGGAATAGTAAAATATGTCAAACGCGAGCAATGGAAGTCGCAATCGCGAGACTGCGTTGTAAGACTCTACCGCTAAATTTATATTTACACAGAGCTGGCCTGGCAGCGTGCCTTCATTGTTCTCTTTGCGGATCATGAGACAACCGAGCATTATCTCATTTCCTGTAATAGATACTCTTCCATGAGAATACGCAGCGCTAAAACGACACAACACACGGCGAAAACAAGGACGGGGCGCTGTGTTGTGTCGTTTTAGCACTGCGTATTCTCATGGATCTGTACCAACCAGCCCGCCTCAACACCCTCTTAAGATACTCTTCCTTGCGCAAAAATACTTTAGGTGCCATTTTCCGTCTCCTTAGATTAGATTTAAGTGCGCAAAATGTACTTTCTTTTGGGGCTTTGTCGCATGGCCACAGTGACGGGAAGATTGCTGATGCACTGCAGGAGTTCGTTAAAGGTTCAAAGAGATTTAAGTGTTGAAATCAATCTTTGCTCCTACTTTTTAGTTTTCTTAATCCCCCCCCCCCCCCCACCTCATTTGTTTTTTAAATCAGATTCGCCGCTTCATTGCTTATATTCCTATTCAATATATTATTCCATTAATAATTGCTTCCTGTTTCATCTTTCTTTCTTTAAATAGACCAAGTTTAACCTCTTTTTTTTAAAGTAATTCTATTAGAAAAACTATCCGGTTCTTGGCCAATCCCCCCAGCATGGGTGTGTGCCACAGATTAAAGGATCTAGTCTACTCTACTCCATAGGTCGGCAAACTCACTCATGAGTCGACTCACTCAGACTCAGATTGAGACGTGAGTCTGAATCTGACTGAGTCCGGCTGAACTATACTTAGGTGAGTCTGAGTCCGAGTGAGTCCGCTTGAGGAAAATTTTGGTGAGTGAGTTCGAGTGAGTCCGGCTGAGTTATACTTTGGTGAGTCTGAGTCCGAGTGAGTCCGCTTGAGGAAAATTTTGGTGAGTCCGAGTCGGAGTGAGTCTCCTTGAGGAAAATTTTTGTGAGTGTGAGTCCATGTGAGTCCAATTTTGGTAAGTCTGAGTTCGAGTGAGTCCGGCTGAGTTATACTTTGTTGAGTCTGAGTCTGAGTGAGTCCGCTTGAGGAAAATTTTGGTGAGTCTGAGTTCGATTGAGTCCGGCTGAACTATACTTAGGTGAGTCTGAGTCCGAGTGAGTCCGCTTGAGGAAAATTTTGGTGAGTCTGAGTTCGAGTGAGTCCGCCTGAGTTATACTTTGGTTAGTCTGAGTCCGAGTGAGTCCGCTTGAGGAAAATTTTGGTGAGTATGAGTCCGAGTGAGTCCGGTTGACGAAAATATTCACGAGTCTGAGTCCGAGTGAGTTCGCTTCAGCAGAATTTTGGTTAGTCTGGATCTGAGTGCTAAGCGAAAAGCATTTATTGGGTGAGTCTGCGTGGGCTACGTTTATTTTATCGTATATATTCAATCGTATACTACTATCCCTATCCCTCAAGAGGAAGGTTTATAACAGCTGCATCTTACCGGTACTTACCTACGGAGCAGAAACCTGGAGATTTACAAAGAGGGTTCAACTTAAACTGAGGACGACGCAGCGAGCGATGGAAAGGAAAATGATAGGTGTAACCTTAAGAGACAGGAAGAGAGCAGAGTGGGTCAGGGAACAAACTGGGGTTAAGAATATCATAGTCGAAATCAAGAAGAAATGGATATGGGCCGGGCACGTAGCACGTCGGCAGGATAACCGCTGGTCATTAAGGGTAACTGACTGGATTCCAAGAGATGGCAAACGCGTGAGGGGGGAGACAGAAAATTAGCTGGGTAGATGAGATTAAGAAGTTTGCAGGTATAACGTGGCAGCAGAAAGCACAGGACCGGGTTGATTGGCGAAACATGGGAGAGGCCTTTGCCCTGCAGTGGGCGTAGACAGGCTGATGATGATGATGATGCAATCGTTTAGATGCACCGTCTTGTAAAGCCCCAGAAATTATTTTTCAAATTATCAAACTGTCCATGCCCTCATATACGAGGGCATTTAAGTGGCCTGTCCAGCATGTTCTGACACATGTACAACCAGGCCACATTTATTAAGGGACATCGTGATCTACACTGAGTTTGATCTACAATTGTGTACCTAATCAACGGAGCATGAGTGCAATGTTCCAGCTTCATCATTCATGTGGATTCAAATACGACAAAGCAGCAAGATTCGCGAGCATCGAGCGCCCCTTCGCTCTCTGTTGCATTGAACCGCTTGTGTCTTTAGATGCCGCTTCGGTTTTTCCATGAATAAATGTGGCAATTGGGAAACTTTTGAGCGCCAAACAAGACATTCACAAGTACGAGAAAGACAGGACGGGTGCTTTTGAATGCCTTGTGAATGCATTGTTTCGCGCTAAAAAATTTCCCAGTAGCTATGCACCATCTCGCCGAACTTCAAGTTTTGTTAAAAATGTAGCGACGACACAGAGCATCGGCTTTCGTCATGCCATTCGCTACCGAATAAACAGCGGCTGCGTTATTTAAAGAGGCTAGATAAAGCTTGCCCCCCGTGGTACCTCGAAAGTTGTAGCGACCAGATTTCAAGGAGGAAAGGGGTAGAAGCGCACCATTCATGCCATACACGACGCTTCATCACTCGCAAAAACAAACTTCTTCGGACTGTAATGTGGTCAAAGAATTCTGTTACCTCTCGGCAATTCAAGGACCTTTTAAACTTTAATGACCTCTTCAAATTCTAGACTCTCTTTGGGAGATATTGCTGCCGTATTTTCTCAGCACGCCTGCAGTTCAGTCCTTGCCGACAGAAGCAAAACCCATTTTTTTTCGTATTTTTCTCTTTTTTTTCCTATTCAAACACTTTTCCATTCATAGTCAGCGTTGACACGCCGAAGAACTTTCGGTGGTTCCTCAGCCGTCATTCTGTTCGTCCAAGCCACACGGCAAAAAGCTTCATGGCACGGCCGTTTCCCAGGCTCGTTTCTCGTATCTTGCTTTCGAGCTCCTAATAACCCCCCAAGGAATGCAAGGAGAGTACAAAACGAAGCAACGAGCTCGAAACTCTAGGCTTGGGGCCTGCAACACAAATATCTCTATTCTTTCAAAGGTGAACATTCGGCAGAAGTCTTCCTGGTTTGGATAACATAAAACTGGAGAAAAGAGAAAACTGCAACGCCTTCTTGCCAGGCGTGATGGTTTGCCGTGAGTCGTCGCAAGCCGTGGTATTAGAGGGAGGGCAGTGTCGCCGTGGTGTGGTTGATGTTTCCCGCTGTCTGCTCAATGTACCAGGATTCGAGGAAGGGCCGCCGGCCAAGGTTCCTTTCTTTTTCGAAAATCACCGTGCCCTCTGGACTGGCATGGTGGTCAAACCGCTAGCAGTGCTCTTGTCACTTCGCTCCGTCCACTGTTCAAGTGACGGAGGTCATTCTTGTGCTGCCGCATTCTTTCATGGAAGTTCTTGGTTTCCTCAATGGAGGAAGCGGGGCAGTCGGCGTACGTGATCCGGTACACGACGCCCTGCGCTTTTTGCGCCGGTGCGGTGTCTTTGGGCCGAGGGATGAAACTGCTGATGGCGGTGGATGGCTTGTGGGCAACGTCGACCCCTGCCTTTCTTAGTATACGGGCTATTGCTTCGCTGGCACCCGCAATGTAGGGGATCGACACGTGGCGTCGTTGCGGCGCCCTTGGTGTCACCGTTTCCCCCCGTGTTTTCTCTTACGGTGGGCTCTGCGAATAAACGCCTTTGCGTAGCCGTTGGTGCAGAGGTCACGATTTATTGTCTCCCTTTCTTCTATCCGCTGGTGTGGCGACCATTGGTGATCGCAGCGGGTGGTTGGTTGTTTACACATTAAACGAAGGCACGTTTAGCTGCAGTAGGGCGATAGAAACTTTAAAATTGATTTTAAGTACGTCCTATGCTATATTATCTGTTGATATTTCGTAGATGATGCGCGTGTGTATACACAAATCTATCCCACATGTTATCTTGCCTTCAAAGTTTTGTTTCAGAACTCCAATGGGAAAGATAGAGGGTGAGGGGGGGGGGGAATATGTGCTAGTATGAAGATAAGGAGCAGTCTCAGAAATATACGAGACTCGAGCACTGCTCTCCATCCCTTACCCCCCCTCCTTGCATCTTTCAAGAATGTAGTCTTTGAAGCAGGAAAGAAAAAAAAAGCGCATGTCCTGAATTCATGTAACTCCTTTTGTATTCGTTGTAGCACTGGCTTTCAATCATAAATCCCTGAGCAGTGTCCCCTCATGGGAGACATGAGCGCATATGAGCACATGAGCGCATTTCTCATATGTTTCATGAATCACTAGATGTGATTATGAACCCACACCAATTGCCCATCAGTCTGTTATTCTGTAAAGAAGAACAGTACGTTACGCACGAAGACGGCAACCTCCGCTTCCCCCATTTACCCGATGAAAATAGGCTCCTGAATTATTTAATTATTTAATTGTACCCTGAAGGCCCGAAGGAATTACAGAGGGGAGCTGTGCATTTGAGAATGCATAAGAGATTAGCAGTTACATCGAAGTATAAACAATATAAATAATAAGTTATTAAGGATAGATATAACAGCGACGCAGTGAGAATAAAAAGAAATAAAATTGCTAATGGCGCAGGGTTAGCCATGTGAATTTATTGCGTCTGGTTTGTGGTACACCCTTCAGTTGTCAGTTCAGTACCTTGTCCAGTGACTTTTTTCTTAAAAATGACTATTCCTGTCCTTTCTCTGGACTAGTACGATCACTGTGAAGAGGCGCCCGCGTCCCCACCTTTCAATACGGCATTCTTGCAATTGGCTTGGCTGACAGCAATTGGGGTTTTTAGAAAGCAGAAAATTGCCACCTCATTTTGCATGGTCTATACCAAGCTTTCGACCATACCTTTGAACACACAACTGGCCGGCTCTCATCGGCGCGCGCCTATGCACGTTCCTTTTTGCCTTGTGTCCGTATCCAGCGTGGTCCTCATACGACTATTCACCATTATCCACGAGATAGTGTAGTCATTTACAGTTACAACTGGCTCTTAGCCGGCTCCGAAAAATATCTTGCTAGAAGCAAACGAGGGTTGAGGCTTGGGCGAGGTGGTTCATACTTATAAGAGGGAAAAAACAGCGCAAAATTCTGACAGGACACACAAGGTGAAGAAGGCACGACAACAGCGCTGACTTACAACTGATTTATTTTTCGACATGTGGGCACATATATACCTTGACAGTCAAAAAATAGAAAGAAAAAAAAATAAAAATAAAAACAGAAAAATAACACGATTTTGTGCCCCTATCTCTCGTCGAAATGCGTCATCACTGAGCGCCACAAACACGTACTAACATATCACCTGCGGTTCAAAAAATCTATTTCTTTTTGCGAAAGGGTTAGAGATGGCATGCTCACACATTTAGCCTTGAAACGTTCTATTTCTGATGCTTCAATTATTTCTCTGGTCCTATTATCTTTGTGTCTTGCTACTACTGTTGTTTTGGAAAAGATTGGCTTGCAGCCACAATCACTGCAATGGAGGAATTGTGGCTTAGCGCATTTGAATTTAGGCATAGCGCATTTGAAAGGTAATAGTAATGAAAACCTAATGTTCCTCGAAGGTCTGTAGACCCAATTTTATATTTAAAGAAAACATCCTCAATATTGCAAAAATCGCGTGTAATGTTCAATTTCTCTTTACGATAGACATTATGATGCACGGGAAATAACTTCTTTTTTGTATGTTGAAAGCTATCATACAGATATTTTCAAGGTTTTCTGGCTCTTGCCAACCCTTTACATGTGTTATTCTACATAAGCTATTTTATGGCACTCCTTCAACATTTATCGCATGAGCCGCGCCAAATCGAATATTGCTAATTTTTAGTCCGAGTACGTCTAGTTGAGAAAAAAGTTAGGCGAGCCTGTGAGTCCGAGTGAGTCCGCTTCAGGAAAATTTTGGTGAGTCTGAGTACGAGTGAGTATGGCTGACAAATATTTTGGGGAGTCTGAGTCTGAGTGAGTCGGGCTGAGTAATATTTTCGTGAGTCTGAGCCCGAGTGAGTCCGGCTGAGTTATATTTTGGTGAGTCTGAGTCCGAGTGAGTCCGCTTGAGGAAAATTGTGGTGAGTCTGAGTCCGAGTGAGTCAGGTTGACGAAAATATTCATGAGTCTGAGTCCGAGTGAGTCCGTTTGAGGAAAAGTTTGGTGAGTCTGAGTCCGAGTGAGTCTGGATGACGAAAACGCCAATGAGTCTGAGTCCGAGTGAGTTTGGCTGGAGAGAAATTTCGTGAGTCTGAGTCTGAGTGAGTCTGCTTCAGCAAAATTTTGGTGAGTCTGAGTCCGAGTGACTCCTAAGCGAAAAATACATTTATTGAGTGAGGCTGAGTGAGCTCCATTTATTTTGCCGGCCTAAGCTCTACTCTACAAGGGCGACAAAACCACGGCACTGTTTCCGATGCGGCTCAGAGCATGAAGCATCTATCTGCGAATTTCGCAAGTATCGTTGTAGGTTGCGTAAACGTTTTGGACACTTAGCGAAGATGTGCAGGGACAGAAGTAGAGACTTTCTAAACGCGATAGATGAGGACAGCGACACGGGTGAACTTGTGCTGCACAAAATCTATTCCTGTGATGAGCGCACCGAACTTGACGAAATTTGTCTCAAGTTAGAGTACAAAATTTTCTGGATGCAGATTGACACTGGGGCGTCTGTATAAATTGTACCAGAGTCATTGTTGAAGAAATACTGGCCCAGCCTACCCAAAGAGTCATGCAGTCTAAAGATGAAAACTTCTGGAGGCACTGCGCTGACGGTAACGCGGAAGTTCGCCGCTTCGGTAGAGCACAATAGTCAGCACAAACAACTTCTGCTAATTGTCGTGAAAGCAAAGGACAGTACCAAAACTAGGCTGTCGGGACGAGACTGGCTGTCGGCGCTTAAGTTAGACTGGGTTAGTGTGCACGGGGTTTGCTTGGACAACGCGGCGTTGTTGCTTGAAAAATATTCTTTCAGCCTACCTTGGGCATAATCAAGAGCAGTGCTAAATTAGTGCTTAAAGAGCGTAGCACGCCCGTTTCTTGTAAAGCGCGGTCGGTAACGTTTTCGGTGAAAGAAGCAGTGTTTTCGGAACTGTAGAACCTCGTGAAAGCAGGTGTTAGTACCAATTCAGCAGAGAGAATGGGCGACGCCACTAGTTGTGCCTAAACGAAACAACCAGGGGAGGGTATGTGGGGATTTCAAGATGACGCTAAATCCGTGCCTTAGAACTGAATATTATCCCCTTCTCGTGATGGAAGATCTGTTCGTAAAAATGGCCGGTTGCAAACATTTCACGGTGTTGGGTTTGTCTACTGCCTACCAGGAGCTGGAATTGCATCCGCAGGCGCAGTCGCTAGTCGTGATCAACACACATTTGGGGTTATTCAAGTACACGCGCTTACCGTACGGCATTACGATTGCACCTTCCATTTTTCAGGCAGTCATGGACGACGTGTTCAAAAGACTTGATCGGGTAACGTGCTGTCTGGACGACAGTGCTAATAGCAGGAGCTACATTTGAGGAATGTTTCATAAAGTGGAAAATGTGCTGTCCCGGTTTCAGCAAAGAGACATTCAACTGAAGAAAGAAAAATGTAAGTTCTTTCGAACGTCTGTCTTGTATTTGGGGCAATACCTGGACGAAAATGGTATGCACCCGCCAGATGAAAAAGTAAAAGCTATAACTGAGGCCCCTGCACCAAAAAGTAAAGCACAGTGAGCAACGTGGGAAACGCTGACGCGCTTTCGCGGTTGCCATTGGCGAATGATCGAGATGTCTCTGTTTACGTACACTTTTTCTCGGTTGTAAGTTAACTTCCGTTGTCTGCTGACGCGATCAGCAAGAAAACGAGTACGGATAGTGTGCTATCGAAAGCGTTGCTGTATACACGAGGAATGGCTTGCCTGCGCATGTAACTGACAGTGAATTGGCCTTGTACTTTGTTCGCCGGCATGAAGTATCCGTAGATCATCACTGCGTAACGTGGGGAAATCACGTAATTTGCGAGTTTTAGTATAGCGGAAAGCAGAAAACGCAATGGTTTAGCGTTAGGGTGAGCGTAGCGTGCTCCGCACTGAGCATGCGCAGAACGTAAACGTAGCCCGAGCTCATACGTACATACGCTATTTCTGGAATATAGCGTTCAACGCTAATGCACGCAAGATATTTCGTACGAGGGCAAGATGGCGGTGCCAGTTGAAGCGAGAGCCGTCCACATGGAATCTTTGTAGTCGTCGTCCTGCATTATATAAACTAATTCATTCTAAAATAATGCTCGTATTTGACTTGAATTTGAGTTAAGAGGCTTCACCAGCCGTATACTGCCAATAAAATAGCTGCGTTTTTGAGACGCAGTCGATTTGCCGTGCAGACGGCTTAACAAGGTTTGTTCACAAGGTTCGCTCATGTTTCTGGTAGCCGCGAAGAGATGGCGACGCTGTATTCATTCACCTGTTTCCAAGATAGGGAAAAGACGGCCACAAGTCAAGCGAGACAGGTTACAGGGTCTTGAAGAATACTTCATTGCGGGTATATGTCGAAAGAAAGTGATGTGTTTCGGGCCGTCAAACACAACACTGAAACAAACGCGGTAGGGAGACGCAGCAGTGGTGACTTTGGATCTTGAAGCTCGAGTTAGTGGTGCACTTGTGGATTCTACAGTGCATTTAGTGTTTTGGTCTAGATGGCGCCGTATGTGGTCTAGATGGCGCCAGCGGGTATGCCTCTCGCTGTAATGAAAGACCACCGTTTGCCACGCAGCGCGTTCCGTTTTAGCGTTAGCGTTGAGACGCAGGCTAATTTTAACGTGTTTCCCCCCTATACTAAAACTCGCTATTGCTCCGCACTGTTTGCGCAAAAAAAGTATTGGCACTTTGTCATGAAGGTCACCCCGGAGTTACGCGTATGAAATTGCTCGCTCGCATCTATGTCTGGTTGTCTCAGTTGACCCAAGACATTGAAAGTGTTGTTTAAAAGTTGTTGTACCTGTCAGTTGATGCAGAACACTTCACGCAAGGCCCCATTACAGAGTTGGGGTAGGCCGAGCCGCGGATGGCAACGAATCCATCTTTATTTTGCATTCCCAGGCAACAAATGGCTCTTTGTGCTGGTGGATGCACACTCCAAGTGGGTTCAAGTGTTTGTGATGAAGACAAAAACGACCGAAAAGACTATCGAGAAGCTGCGCAGGGTGTTCGCATCGTACGGCCTTCCGCCTTCCCTATGAGGCCGTTACGGACAACGGGCCACAGTTCACGGCGAAGAACTTCACAGAGTTCCGCTACACTTGCACAAATGGACTTTACCTCTGAAGAAGACAAGTCCACTTGCCAAAACGTCCGCTCGAGCGCACAACCCCTGTTTACGGATTTTTTTTCAGCTTCATCTTCCTGCCGTTTTTATGAGTGTTACACGACTCACACCTGCCTAACTTCTTTTAAGGCCTGACCACAAGTACGCGTTTCAGCGGGTCAGCGCTTAGCTTTTTGACGCGGCGTCGCGCCCTCTCCCTATGGAGAGAGAGGGCCCGAGAGAGGGCACGCAGCTTCGCGTAGCCACGAGCTCTCTCTCTCTCTCCTTAGGGAGAGGGCGCGGCGCCACGTCAAAACGCCACGCGCTGACCCGCTGAAACGCGTACTTGTGGTCAGGACTTAAAAGAAGTTCGGCAGGTGTGAGTAGTGTAAAGGTGGAACCGCATGGCGCGTTTTCCGACGCGTTTGAAGCGCGGCTGGAGGGACGCGCGCGTCTTTTTGACGAACGCCTTCGCGGAATCGCGCCGTTTCGTCCCGCATGGCGCGTTTTCCGACGCGTTTGAAGCGCGGCTGGAGGGACGCGCGCGTCTTTTTGACGAATACCATCGCGAAATCGCGCCGCGTCGTCTTCCTACTCGGAGTAGAAAAGAAAAAAAAACGCCTCGCGCGTAGCGTCGCCCGCTCCTCCGCCAAGCAGAATTCAGCGTGCAGCTACTTGATGGTTTGGTTTCTTCCAGTGACACTGCCCTCCGCGCAACGCTTTTGTCGAAAACACGTGGTGGACGTGCATTCGTGCATCGCGTGTACGTTTTCTGGAGTGCTCAGAATGGATAAAGCCGCCTTTAACGAGGCCCTGATTATGGAAGTTGAAAAGCGCCATGTCCTGTGGGACCTACGAGACCGCGACTACAAGAACAACATCAAACGTGACCAGGCATGGCGAGCTATAGCTGCTGCCCTCGGCGTGGACGGTATGTGCCAAACTTGAGTACACGTGGTGTGTTTCTTGTCCTACTTATTCAACATGCATGCGCCTCAGTGATGTGGACCTAGCATGTTTACACACCATTTTCGTATACATCTCGAATACAGAGAGAGTGCCGCCGTGTTTCCTCTTTGTTTTTAATAAGTGCTGTGTCATAAGTGATGCTGCATGCAGACACCTGATTTGTTGAATTGCGAGAGACCAAGTTTAATCATTACAAGCTCTTTTTTTTTCTGGGCATTTGGTTCTCATGACTATGTTTTTGAAGGAACACTAAACAGACAAAATATTTTTCTGGTATAAGTAAATTACTCTTTAAAAATACCAATATCAAATCGCCTGCCGCGAGACGACGTTTGGTAAGCGACAAATGTGAAAAAACAATATGGGGCTGGCGACGCCACCTTGAAATTCCCGAACCAATCACCGTGACATTATAGATTTTGAGGGCGCCTACTAGAGCCTACGCAGTTCCTAGTGGGTGAAGTGTATGAAGTGTATATATAAAGCATAAACATCTTTGTACATTATATACATTGTATACATGTATGTCGTATGATTATCCGTATTCTATCTCCGTACTTTCTGTCTACACTACTCTAGTTATCCTTTGATCATTATGTACGCGTATTTCGGCAAAAATTAATGTGAAAGCTGCCTTGTGTATGGGCCACCAGGCACATTCAAGCTGCATTTGGATGCTTTTCGCCTCAAGTCACCTCCAAGTATTATGTTGGAGATAAACTTTATTGATGAAGTATATTGTTCCCTGATGGGTCCAGAGACTTGACACAGTTTCAGGGAGCTTCTTTGAACCAATTGCACTAAAATACGAAAAATAAACTTTGAAATCCGTGACGTCACGTGCGGATATTTAGGGCGCAAAATTTAAGAATGAAACTTTGACCTTGACTTTCTCCTGTAATAATAAAACTACGATAGTAATGTTGAAGTCATTACAATTATCAGAGTCAAATAATGAATCTAAACTAATTCAGTGTCTTAATTTAGTGTCCATTTAAGGAAATGACAGCAGTAAAAAGCTAGCGTGAATTAATGGGTGCCTGTCGAGCTTTCTTTATGGAAAAAAATCAACTTATGCAGAACATTTCACTACTTGCATTGCTATCTTCCTGCGAGAGCATATGTGTCACCACTCAAGTTCGAGCTTTTTACCGCATTGCAGTGACCCAGGTGATGAAACGATGGAAATCTTTGCGAGATTTTTTCATGAAGAAACGTAAAGAAGTCAACACAACGAAAAGCGGTGCCGGTGCAGACACAGTCATCAGTGTACGGTGGCCGCATTACAATCAAATGCTGTTCCTGCTGGACACATTGGAATACCCTGAGTGAGCATTTCTTTCAAATCAAGCGCATTAAACAACGTCGTTTTTTGAATAATGCATACATGATGCATGTGTACTACATACAGTTTAATTCGTTCTGCTTTCAATATTTTCGTAGTGTTGGAAAGACACAGCGCTTTATTTTCCCGAATTTGTTGTTTTATTCATAACAATTAGCTCATTTCAAGCACCAAACTTTCCGGGCCACGTGTTATGATTGCTTTAATTTATAGCGCGTTGTTTCTGTCTTTATAAGTTAGAGTGTTGTTAAAGTCTTCATCATTCTTGCAGAACAAGCGGCAACCTCCAAGATATGGAACAGTTCAACGGAAATGGCACTTCATGTCCAGAAACTGACAGTTCTGGTGTCAATCACATTGAAGACAATATGGATGCTCCCGGTGTTCATACTGCCGCTACACAGGAAGGCGGGAGTGCAGCAGCTTCACCACCAGCCGACAGCGCACTGTCTCGCTCAGCAAAAAGGAAAAGGGGTCAAGATAAGGCATTCGAGAAAGAAATAAGCATCCTAGGAGAGATGGCGTCGAAGAAGGCAGACGCTTCGGAACTCTTCGGACTTTTTATAGGAGACAAGCACCGACGGTGCCCACAGCATTTACGAGGACAGTTCGAGATGGAACTTCTCCAAGTTGCGGCTCGCTATGTCGACAACGAATAAATCTCTCAGTTTAGAATAGTGGTGAACTGTAAGTGCATTATAAAAGAATGTCAGACATAAGTGCAAAACAAAATTAGCTATATACACATTTATTGTAATGCAATTTTTTTTGTGTAGCATGGAAAACTTTTCCAAGCAAAACAGTTTTACAATATTGAGACACTACTCTTGCACTTCATCCTCACAATTGGGTTCAGCAATATCCAATAATTTCCACTGCCAGGGTACGTTTCCTTCATTGGCAAAGTACTCTGCATATTGCTTGCGCACGTGCAGTGCTGATCGAGCACCCCTCCGTGCACGTGTTGGCCGCAAGCCAAATGTGGCCGATTTGGTGCCAAGTGATTCTCTCCATGCACCGTGAATCACATTTCCACACACGTCTTCGTGGTCAGCAAATCCAACTGGACTGTATGAATAGCGTCCACTAGACTCCATGCACAAGAAATTGTGCAACACACACGCTGCCTTGACAGCCCGTTTGGCGTTTTCAGGACTGAGGTTAATGGGGCCACGAAAAATTCTGAACCGTGCCTGTAGAATTCCAAAGGCATTCTCTACGCATCTCCTGAAAAGGGAAAACAAGCATGTATACGCAGCAAAGTGATTGCTACAAACGAGAAAAATCGCGTGGTCATGCGGAAACACTTTTTTGTTTGTGCCAAGTAAGCAACACAAGAAAGAAATTTCAAGTTATATAGAAGGTAAAAGCAAAATTCAAGCTTCTCAATAAAAGAAGTCTACGATGGTAATAAAAAAGTAGCAAACAGTGTTTTAACAACTCATTCGAAACAACGGAAAACAGCGGACACTTGAGCGTACCAACTAGGTTTCAAGCATAGTACAGTGTTGAACCTAGAAGTTCATGCAAGCTTTTGCACTAATAATACCTTCTTTCTGAAGCTGCCTTTTAAGTACTCATAATTATCATAATAAAACGGGAAAGCGAGAGCGAGGGCGCGCAAGAAAGGAGCAGACTACATAAAAATTCCGTTTGTGTCATTTAATCTCGAGTAGAAGCTTTTTACTCTCCAGTTATTTAATGTGACTTAATGCACAACTAGTCGACTTATCTAATTTACCAAACGCTTCATTACATTATACTTACAGCAAGAAATTTGTTGAGCATGAAAGCATAATTAGAGTGCCAAACGCAACGCTCGATCAAAATGACGTATTTTCTTGTTTAAAGATGAGCTGGAAATATACACGCACCGTGCACGGCTCAGACGATAATTGAATATTCGTTCAGATGGATCTTCCCTAGATCCAGGGAATGGTCTCATGAAGTCATTTCGCAGTTGGAACGCCTCGTCCCCGATGAAGGCATAGGGAAGTGCTTTGTTGGAGCCAGGTAGCTGAGAATACGAAGGTACCTGCAGCTGACCCGCATCCAGTCGTCGGCCGATCGGAGACCGTTTAAAGACGCCTCCATCACTTATGCGGCCAGGCGCCCCAACGTCGATGAGACGAAACAGGTATCCGCTGTCTGCTACAGCCATAAGCACGATTGAAAATGTGCCCTATAAAACGAACACATAAATGCGTTTTCGTGCAATAGGCTTCGTAACAGGAAAAATCGAAGTTAAAACGAATTGGACAGATCGGCAACATTGTAAGGCGCACAGAATGTGAACGCCTAAAACACTTTATAATGAACTAAGTGAATCTGCTACTGCTTGAGCACACGCAATCATGCACTTATGTGTGCAAGGTACCAACACTAAAATGTTTGCATCTAAATCAAAATATAATAAAATGAATTATTTATATGACATTTACCTTGTAATTGTAGTACAGGCTGCCAGAGTTAGCTGGTGCCACAATCTGGACATGCTTGCCATCTACTGATCCCAGGCAGTTTGGAAACTGCCACCGTTTCCAGAAGCCGTCAGCAATGTTGCGCCACATATGCTCATTTGGAGGCTTCATAGGTACGGGCCACAGCAGCGATGGCAGTTGCATGAAGAAGTTAAATAGTTGAGCATCAGGGAAAAGCCACTACAGAATGTAAGTAAGTAGTCTAGATGACATCACAGAACTTGAGAAAAATAGGCTGAATCAGTGGAGAGCCAGACTCTCCACAGTCATTCCACGTGATCTTTTTGCGTAAATGACGCACCTTCATATACTGAGGAGTGAGATCATCCCACAGCACCTGCAGGGTCAAGTGGATCGCTTCTCGCGCAGTCTCCAGACCAACACGAAAGTCCTTGGCAATGTCGATGATAGCGTTACCTGAGCATAGGTACCTGTGAACATAAAATACTACTTGTAGAAAGTTTAACCAAACGCCCACTACTGGAGCGGTGTCAATTACGCCCAACGCTATGCCGTAGATGTTTTAGGTCATTTAAGCAATGTATAACGTAATTATTAAGGCGTGCTTTTAACAAGCTTCTCATTTTCTCACCGGCGTTCGGTCACTTTTAAAGACGAAAGAGCATGAACATGAACATAAGGCTAATGTATTGCGCCTATATGATTGATACCTTCATAGTATACACACATGAGCATTTTGCTGAGCAACTTTCATTTTCGAAAGGAGGGCGTACCAAGTAAGCATACATACAAAGTGCACAGTACACTGGGCCATACATGCAGTCATGTTGTTAGTTACCTCAGTGTCATAGCCAGACGTTCGCCAGATGAGATGGGCTCCTGTACCACGTGCATTTTTGTCAGTCTTTCCCCAACACGGCTATGAAGCAGGTCAAAGAGTTCGGGGGTCATTCGATAATATTTGAAGAAAAGGTCCGGATCATTTTCCCTCATGACCTGAAACTGCATTTAACAAACACATCAGCTGCAGGGCATCACTATCGCTAAATACTGGTATGACAATTGGAAATTATACTACCAGTGTATGGTACTCGCTTTCTTGCTTTCTTCTCAGCCATGCAGGCCGCACCCAAATCGATCTCGTCATCCGCATTTGTTCTTGCTTGAGTATCAGCATCCCCCCTTAATAGTATCAATCTCCTTCTCTGCTCCGTAGTTAGCGGCCAAAGCTCCATTGTCGACGCGCAGTATGGAACAAGCAGCGGTCCACTGCGCAAGTGCGAGTTAAGTCATCTAGAGACCCGGCAAACGCGTCGCGGAAACGCCGCTGCTCTTTTTCCATGCGGGTGCACTCGCGTCGGCGGCAGCGCGGGCGTTTCCCGCGCGTCGCGTTTTTCGCTCGCGAAAAACGCTCCATGCGGTTCGGCCTTAACACTCATAAAAACGGCTGCAACGCGTGCGTGTGGTCAGGCCTTTAGACAAACTGCAAAAGATGTTGAGGGCAAGTGATGTTGCGACATCAAAACGGCCGCCAGGTAGCAGAGCTTACCTCCAAAGTTGCCCGCACCGCTAGTGCCGCACGCAGGACACTGTGCGTGTCGTATGCCGCGTCGGGTTCGAGTAGTCCACGCTCGCGCTGGAGGCAAGCCTTGTTGCGCAGGTAGTCGTCCGACTTTTGGCGCCACACGCCTTGGCCAAGAGCCCCGTTGCTCATGGCATGCAGCGTCCCCAGGGTCGCGTAGTTGATGAAAGGCTCCGCTCCCTGGTAGAATACGGGCTCTAACACTGCCAGCGGTGAGAAGCAGCTCTTTCGTGGGTCCGCTACGCTCTCTAGCAGCCCGGTTTGGCGTGTGAGTGGGCTTGAGAAGACAGAAAGGCACACACTCAATAAATCCTACAATACTGATCTGAAAACCAAAAAAAGCTTACTCTTACGATAATGCATAAGAAAATTATTTGATACATGTTATTGATTGTAAATGTCGATATTAATGAATTTTTTCAGCTTAGCTTCTCGTGTTTATTTCATATTTCGACCAACGAGCATTCGCGCAGATCAACTTATTTATTTATTTATTTATTTATTTGTTTGAAGAATATTTATTTATTTATTTATTTATTTGTTTGAAGAATATTTATTTATTTATTTCCTTACTCACTTACAGTATCCTAACGGCTGACAGATGAAGATACGTGAAGGTGATAATATTTGAAAGATACTAAATATCAATTCTTGGCATCACATCGATTACTGATGTTATAAAGGCCATCTGTAGTTTATGAACCTCACTTGCAGTTGCAACACATGCCGCCTCCTTTCATAAGGCACTTCGTTCGCATCTCGTTTGCGCGCTGCGTTTACCGCTATAATCGTACCCAAAACGGGCAGCCTAGACAAAAGCGTTGTTTTTAAGTCAGGACCGTGGATATTCCGTGTACGTGTTTTTATAAAGACTAGCTTTATAATAATACTTTTCATTAGGAAGAGAGCCTGTAACATTAAGAGATGGCTTCGTTCTCAAACTTCAAGAGAAACAAAGGCTGACTCAGTTATTTCACTTCTCTATATTCGTATTGATTTGTCTGCAGAAAAAAGATGAGTAGCTAAAAGTGTTGGTTCAGCAGTCATAGGTTGGATGGATGGATGCAAAACATCATTATAGCTATAGACAGTGATGCCAACAGATTGTCCGTTATATTAGTCAAATTTTATTTTATTCTGACGGGAAAAAATTAGTCTAGCGGCTAGTGGATTTTTTGATCGGCCGTTTTCAAACATGTCTCATTTTTGGCGGCTGCTTGACGCAGTGCCCCGATTCGAAGTTGTACTGCAAAAAGACAATTTCCGTGTCCTCAAAAAGTGCAGAAATTGTTTAACGTGAGCAGGGTAGGATGACTCCCGGTCACTTGCTGCGCCCGTCACAGACAAACAAATCCGTGAGGCTCAAGCGGCGATCGCTTTCTAGGCACCACATTTTGGACGAGCTGCGATGCACCAAAGCCGTGGACACGGCGCGCCCCCCTACCTCTTGCGCTGGATATAGTGAGCCCGCTCCCGTTGGGAAGTGATGCGATTGGCGAAGCAGCCACCCCATTTTTGTTTTTCTTTTTTTGCGTTGGAATTTGCAAAAAAGGAAAGAACGACGTCAGACTGCGTTGTGTCGAAAAACGGTTGTGTTTATTATCCGTGTAACTTGACTCTCTTTCCTCTTGAGCTATGCCGAAATTGATATACTCGTAAAAGTTCAAGTCGGAGTGGTTGAAGGATACCTTTCTCAGCAAATGGCTGCAATGCACGGCGTCTCGCGATGGCAAACAACTTGTAGTGTGCAAGCACTGCGGCTGTCAACTTGGTAGCAGATATTCGGACCTGAAAGCTCTTGCGTCTTGAAGAGCAAGAATGATAGGGAACTAGCTGGCAGTTGTACGATCCAGAAACAACTGGGCAAGCCTAACCAGGGAATACCGCTGAGAGCAGAACTGCTCTATTTATCACCGAACATTGTTCAATTATGACTGCCAATCACTTTAGCCAACTCTAAAGAAGTCATTTGTTGACAGTGAAGCTGCAAGAGCATATAAAATGTGCCGCTCCAAGTGCGCGTCTGTGATTATGAACGTTCTTTGCCCACACTTCAAGGTGGATCTGGTACAGGACATTGGGGACAGCTATTACAGCTTGATCATTGATGAGTCGGCCGACGTCAGTCTCACGAAATTCCTTGCCATTTCTACCATCTATCACAGTGTCCGCAAGTCAACGATCGTGACCAAATTTTTTAACTTGTACACCTGGGAAGTGCGCACGGCAGATGGAGTTGTGGCGGCCTTGAAATGCACTATGGTGGAGTACTATCTTAAACTGCAAAGAATCGAGAATCAAAACGACAGACAACGGAAGCGTTATGACAGGGATTAATAGTGGTGTTCATCGGAAGTTGAAAGCTGAGGCTCCCCTTACTAATCCACTGCGTCTGCCACACTCTTTGCAGCTGGCCATGTAAGCTGCTACGGCGGAAGCATGGCCGAGAAACTTCGAATACACAATAAGTGAAGCGTGCAACTGTTTCGCAACATCCCCTGCTCGGCAAACTGCATACAAGAAGTTCCACGGTCTGATGAATGATGATGATGAAGCACTGAAGATTGTGCAAGCGAGCAGGACACGGTCGCTATCCGTCGAAATAGCTGCATTAAGGATCTTAGACTAGTGGACCGAATTGAAGACGCACTTCAAAATGGCGAGACGCACTGAAAAGTGCTATGCGGCAGAGATGCTCTACAGGTGTGTACGGAAACCAGATCAATCCGGACTACCAGCTTTTTTTAGGCTGATTCTGACAGATGTTCAGAAGGTTAACTAAGGCATTCGAGGTCAAGGATGTGGATTAAACAAAGCTGCTGAAAGACCTCATGATGTTGCTTTCAAGCTTGGTTCAAAAAGTCGTAATTCCGGCACAGCAGGTGGATGTTCTAGATTCCAGACTTCAGAACCACTTGAACCCTAAGCCATATCTAGGCTACCTGTTTGAGGCGTACATTGACAACATGAAGGCTGAAAAGACTGACGGGTTCTCTCTCTCACGTGAAACTGATGCGAGAAAACTGCAAAATGTTTGTTACCACGCTAATAGGTCAAATCAGACAGGGACTTCTCGACATCACAGTTCTCCAGAAGACATCACTTTTATTGGTCGAAACCAGTTTGTGCGTCATGAAGGAGCCACTGATTCCTCTGCTGGACTTTGTCCCCTGAAACAATTGGAAGAATTGAAAACCAGTGGAGCAAAACCACCCTCCCTCAATCCTACTAGGACACCTGTGGCGAAAACCCGTTTGCCTAGTTGGCCAGATTTGCCATGTCGATGCTGGTGCTGCCCTACTGAAATGGTGAAGTAGAGAGGACGTTTAGACAGCTTAACATAGTAAAATTCAAGCTGAGGAACAAGCTGAAGCCTGAAACGACAAACGCCATCCTCGTCGTAAGAGCGGGGCTGAAGTGAAACAAGAAGAGTTGTTTTGATTACGAACATCCTGTGGTGGTTGTTAGTGCAAGCAAGTCCCCTTTCTGGTCTGGTCTGTCAACAAGGCCCAGATGTCCTGTGGAGATGGTGTCAGACGACGACAGCAGCGACGAACACCTCGATCGATTTTTAGGTGACCCGTGAGTTCTTTATTTTTCATGAGTGTGAACATTCATACCTTTTAGTCTAACCTGTAATGAGGTTGACTACAAACGCAGCACTGAAGCCTCTAGTATTCTAGTTACTCTTTTGAAGACTCTTTTGTATGTTATTTCAGTTCTCATGGTATTTTGAAGCATTTAAGAATGATAAATGTTTATATAATAAAAAATAATAATAAGGTGCGCACGACAGGTGGTGCGACAGCTGCATACTCCGCTGTGGGCGCCACGGTAGTTCCACGGCATAAAGATGACGGAGCGCGCACACCTCATTATCTCTCCTGTGCAGCGCCGCGATGAGCACCCGGGCCGCTGCCGTGAAACGATAGCGGCAACGTTTCTCCCGCTCAAGCTAACCATCCCCCCGCTGCTTCGCATCCACCATTGTTCCCTTTAGCGGGAGATGGGGAAGTTCTTGGATTAAATAGGTCTTAGCGGTAAATTTAGCAGATATGCTTCGGAATCTAGCGGAATGTGGCGGATCTCTTTATGCTTTTTGGCGGATTTCTGACGCCCAGCAATGGCAACACTGACTGTAGGTTAAATTCTTTTTTTTTTCATTATCACATCGAGTGGATCTGTACAGTCTCGTTGGAAAGGTACTTATTAGCGATACATACTTAATAATTGCGTGGTAGTTATATATTTGGTGCAGGAGTTCAAGCCTTAATTCTTGCGTACGCGCATGTACGAGATCCCGTCCTAAAGCGGCCTTAATTTTCGAAACGCTGAGGTACGCACTATAATTATTGCACACAAACCATACTGCTTGACTCCGGAGTTCAATTCTTTTATTAAGATATTCTAGAAGGGTACCCCATACTAAACATATATAATCAAGTATTGTCCTCACAAGGAAAAAATAATAGGCTTGCTTAATTTTGCGCGTTGCCATTTTGAAATTCCTGTGAATGAACTGTAGTAACCAACCAGCTTTTACTATGGCCGTGTCAATCTGTTTGCTCCAACTAAATGATCAGGTAAAGAAGACACCTAGATAATAATATGCACAGTGAGTGTCGATAAGCATTATATAGATGTTCTATCGGTGCTGCAGTTTGGATATTTTGCTAGAAAATTTCACGCTGCCGCACCTTTTAAGGTCGCGACTGCCACTGTTGCGGTGGATAGGAGCTAAAAATTTAGATATTAAGAAGCCTAGATCCTCGTGAGTTATGTCTATAGCACAACTTGTTCTTTGTAATGCCGTTGCATCAAAGAAGATACGCTGAAATATTAAAAAGTTTAGAAAAGAAAACCATTCGGATTTCCGTAGCGTGAAGGCGACCGCATGTTCACAGTAGCGAATGCATGGATCCATCACTTGTCATTATTGTGAAGCGCTGGACATTTCTTTCCTGGGATAGTTTCAGGAAACTCAATCGCATCGGCATTTGAGCATTTGCAAAGCATCCTTAGAAATAACCATCGTCGTTGCATTCATCTGACTCGATCGAGTGAATTACCTACAACATTATGTTTCGCTTGCCAACTTCGTCAACGATGTAATTAATACAACCTTGCATTGATCTACGTCAGGATTTCTTGCATAAATAGCGGTTCTGTAATTGCGGTTCCTTGAATAGTTCGTTCACCAAAAAACACTTTCAGTGAACAGATTATCTATTGCAGTTTTTTTAAGTTGAAGTATCATCGTCGGCAAAAAGAAGAGCGTCTTCAGGTTCCATAAAGCTGGCTTTGTCAGGCGCAAAGCAAGTGATGTGTGGCTCCAGGAGACAACAGAAATCTTGGAGACAATAACGCAAGTGCGCATGTGACACAATTGCAATGGTTCGAGGGAGGACTATGTTATATCGTCGTTTTCTTCGACGCAAAACCTTTGCTGAGGAGTCACAGAAGCTTCCCCATCTCCCGCTAAAGGGAACTATGTGTGGATGCGAAGCAGCGGGGAGATAATTAGCTGGAGCGGGAGGAATGTCGTCGCTCTCGTTTCACGGCAGTGGTCGGGGCGCTGCACAGCAGAGAGAATGAGGCACGCGCGCTCCATCATTTTCATACCACGGAACTACCGTGGCGCCGCTCCGTAGAGGATTCCTAGAGGAGAGGACGGGGGAGGAAACGTGCATGCGCTATGGGGGTGTGGGACGCGGAAGCCGCTCCGTAGAGTAGAGGATTCCTAGAGGAGAGAGGGGGAGAGGACGCGCATGCGCTGTGGGGATGTGGGACGCGGGCGCCGTTCCGTAGAGTAGATGATTGCTAGAGGAGAGAAAGGGGGGTGAGTGTAGGAGAGGATAGGGGGAGGGGACGCGCATGCGCTGGGCGGGTGTAGGACGCGGGCGCCGGTCCGTAGCGTAGAGTATTCCTAGAGGAGAGAAAGGGGGTGAGCGTAGGAGAGTAGAGAGAGAGGGGGAAGAGACGCGCATGCGCTGTTTTGGTGTGGGACGCGGGAAGGAGCGACGGACTAAGCCCCTCCCCCCCAAACACATGCAAGCAAGATCAAGGAATTGAGTCAACCTGGGCGACACACACCACCTGCCTCGCCATTGCTAAGCAGCCTCTCTGTGCTCTCGGCCATGACTCTGGTGACTGTAGTGGTGGTTTACGGCCTTATATTGTACTACGGTGTTCTGGTTTGCATAGTCGGTGCGTCCCTACTTCATGAATGTGGCCGGATGCGGGACGCCGGACGCGGGACGCGGAACGGACATAGCCCCAAGCATAAGATGCTTCGCATCTAAAAAGTTGTTGTTGTTGCGGTTCCACAACTGGGAAGGTAGGGAGCTGCCACGTAATTACGGAATAAGCAGTCTTAATAGAGGGGCGACCGTTTTATACTACTACCACTGTACTCTGCCGCATGGGACGCAAGGAAGTACGTGTTTTTTAGATGCGAAGCATCTTATGCTCGGGGCTATGTCCGTACCTCCCGCGTCCGGCCACTTTCATGAAGTAGGGAAGCACCCATTATGCGAACCAGAACACTGTAGTAATATGAAGACCGTCAACCACTACTACAGTCATCAGAGTCATGGCCGGGGCTGCTTAGCAATGGCTAGGCAGGTGGTGTCTGTCGCCCAGGTTGACCCCATTCCTTGATCTTGTTTTTATGTGTTTGTAGGGGGCTTAGTCCGTCCCTCCTTCCCGCGTCCCTCCCCACCACAGCGCACGCGCGTTCCCTCCCCCTATCCTCTCCTACCCTCACCCCCTTTCTCTCCTCTAGGAATCATCTACTCTACGGAGCGGCGCCTGCGCCCCACATCCCCACAGCACATGCGCGTCCTCTCCCCCCTCTCTCCTCTAGGCAATTCTCCACTCTACGGAGCGGCTCCAGCGTCCCACATCTCTAAAGCGCATGCGCGTCCTCTCCCCCCCTCTCCTTTAGGAATCCTCCACTCTACGGTGCGGGTCCCGCGTCCCACATCCTCACAGCGCATGCGCGTCCTCTTCCCCTCTCTCCTCTAGGAATCCTCTACTCTACGGAGCGGCTCCCCCCGTCCCACACTCCCACAGCGCATGCACGTCCCCTCCCGCTCTCTCTCCTCTCCTACGGTCTCCCCCGTCCCCTTCTCTAGGAATCCTCTACGGAGCGGCGCGCACGACAGGTGGTGTGACAGCTGCATACTCCGCTGGGGGGCGCCACGGTAGTTCCGCGGTATGAAAATGACGGAGCGCGCGCGCCTCATTCTCTCTCATGTGCAACGCTGCGATGAGCGCCCGGACCGCTGCCGTGAAATGAGAGCGGCGACGCTCCTCCCGCTAAAGCTAGCTAATTATCTCCCCGCTGCTTCGCATCGAGACATGGTTCAATTTAGCGGGAGATGGCGAATTTTTTAGGGGCGAAGCTCCTCTTAGTCTAACCTTGTCCTCCGTCCGGCGTAACCGGCAGTATCTCGTGATGACAATGACGCTGATGACCATGAAGAATAAGCGCGTTCCAGACCACCTCTAGTTCCCATCGTGTGCACCGAGGAAGCAGAGCGTCCCGCAGGCGGTGTGGCCATCTATATCAAGCAGAACACTGTAGTACAATAAGGCCGTCCACCACCACTACAGTGACTAGAGTCATGGCCGAGAGCATAGAGGGGCAGCTTAAAAATGGCTAGGCAGGTGGTGTCTATGGCCCAGGTTGGGTCCAAACGCTCACTCCCTTTCTCTCCTCTAGAAATCCTCTACTGTACGGAGCGGCGCGCGCGTCCCCTCTCTCTCCTCTCCTACGCTCACCCCCCTTTTTCTTCTCTAGCAATCCTCTACTGTACGGAGCGGCGTCCGCGCTCCACATCCCACACAGCGGATGTGCGTCCTCTCCTCCTCTCTCTCCTCTATGCTCACCCCCCTTTCTCTACTCTAGCAATCCTTTACTGTACGGAGCGGCACCCGCGTCCTACACCCCTCCAGAGCATGCGTGTCCCCTCCCTCTCCTCTCCTACGCTCACCCCTTTCTCTCCTCTAGGAATCCTCTACTGTACGGAGCGGCGCGCGCGTCCCCTCTCTCTCCTCTCCTACGCTCACCCCCCTTTCTCTACTCTAGGAATCCTCTACTCTACGGAGCGGCGTACGCGTTCCACATCCCCACAGCGGATGTGCGTCCTCTCCTCCTCTCTCCTCTAAGCTCACCCCCCTCTCTCCCCTCTAGGAATCCTCTACGGAGCCATATATGAACCCCTATCCCTCCACTTCACCGACCATAAAGCCGTTATAATTAAGGGGGACCGGAAGCCACGTCTAGCTACCATTTACGAATAAATGAAATTTCTTGTATATATACACACAGTGTTTGTCACGTCTTTGATGATGTTCTGGACGAAAATTCACGGTTTACCGATGAGCCTCCAGAGCTGCGCCCACTCATCATCATTCACTCCGTGGATATGCTGTGACTTTTTTTTTGTTATGACGAATCACAGCACACCGTGTCGTAGCCAGGGAGCGGGGAGCTTGATCCCCCCTTCCCCCCCCCCCCCCTCCCAGAATTATTTTCTCAATTTTAAGCGTGCGCGTATACACGCACACACACAAACACACGCGTGAGCATGGAACCCTTCCCCCGAAGAAAAATTCCTCGGTGCAGCCCGGACGCTGTGGGACATCAAATATCATTCATCGATAAGATCATCGAGAAATGCACAAATCCCTGTAAACTGTGAAGCCTGCGCAATATTTTATGCGGCAAAAAAAGTAAAAAAAATAAAAAGCGAGCGTTGTGCTTGCAAACACAGTTTTGCTTCTAGGCCGCGAAAGATTGTTTTCTCATTACGACAAGTTCGGGACGGTGGGAAAAGTATAGGTGTCAGGTTTTGGTCAAAACATTACAATTTAGTTGCCTACGAGAAAGTTTATCCTCGTAAGCACATTGTTACCTTACTTAAACGGCAAAAACAGCGCAGTAAAAACGACGACGGATGAAGCAACGAACACACACACACTTACGTTCAGTTTTGACGCAGACGATGTATATCATTTCGTCATTTCATTAATCCTAGAAAATTATGCAGTTCATCAATGATTAAGGGACGTTACATGATTCCGGCGCTTCAATCAGCAGCAGTGCTTACTTGGTCATGAAGCAGCGAGCCCAGAATGGAATCCCACGTGACCTCTCTAGGAGAGCATACAGGTTGGCGAAAAAGTCGGTGCCCATTTCGGGTAAGAAGTCGGCCGCCATGCGCTCGCGGTTGCCCCAGACGACCTTGCTCTCTGCCGTGTCGCGCCACTGAATGGCGTCAAGCTCACGGCTGGAGCCGTGCCTCTGCACTGGCCACCAGGTCCCAGTGCAGCCAGCTGGACTCGATACGCGAGATGAGGGCGTGATCAACTGCTGCTAGCGCGCCGAGCACTATGTCCAAACTGTTGTTAGATTCAGTCACGCCTGAACGCTTTAGCAGTAGCAGCTCAAGTGCAGCCCTCACTCCTGTCGCATGAGTCAAGTTGCGGCAGAACTCGCCGAAAGCCTGCATAATCATTTAGTTCTCAATTATGTATATCAGAACACCGAGAATAAAAGCATGAATGTTCGAAGTTTTAAACATGCTGAAACATTTAAAATTCAGTCATACGTGATGACACGAAATGTAAATGTTCCGCATAAACACTTGTACAAAATACCTTCAAGTGAACTGGATGAGTGATCAGTGCGATTCAATTGCGCTGTGGATGAGTTCTCAACTATTATTGAACAACGCGGCAACTAGAAAGTGACCAAAAAATTTGGACAGCTATGCTATGGTGGTGCAAAGACTGAGGAAACAGCGGATCTGGTGGCCTTCCCCTCCTGCTTTCTGTCCTTCTCACCCTCACATCACTTCTCATAACCCTATTTCTCCTGTGCAACCCCGTGATGTACTCTGCTATATATGGTTATGGCATGCTACCGCCTCTTTCCTGCTACTCACACTCAGATAACTCCCCCTTACCCTCACTTTTATTTCTCAACCACTTGCTTTACCTCCCTGTACATGCCATGGTATACGTTTCTAATTATTTATTTTTTTCGTATAATTTTTACCCAGCCATACAGATCTCTGTCGAATATGTTTACATTTAAATGCTATGGTATGCTTCATGTACCCTCTCCTGTCCTGCTCTCACTCACATAACTTTCCTCACCATCACTTCCCTTTCCACCCCTTTGCCGCACTATACTATTCATGGATATGCCATGGTTTACCCTCTACTCTTCATTCCCTCCTTCTCACCCTCACTTCCCTCTTCCAACCTAATGCTGTACAATACTATACAAAGTGATTCTATGCTTCACCCTCTCTCCTCACCCTTATGTCACTCCTCCTATCTCTCAGTGCCCTTTGCCACCCCAAGGTCACGTGGTCGTGACGTCGACAAAGGCAGCAGTCGGCGTATCAAAGAAGAAACTGTTTATTTGGCCGAACTTGTGGCCGTGAAACGTAAAGTCAGATTACAATAATACACACTGGCAAGATAGCGGCGAACGGAGCGTCGGCCGTCGATCAACTGATCATCGTTGGAACGCGCCGGCTTTTATAGATCACGCATCGAACATTATAGCCTTATCTCTGGTCGCCGCGCAAGCTCTGGAATAATCTTGAGTGCTCGCGTCTTGCGAACAATCTTAACAAATTGATCTGCTACAATCGTCAACCTTCTAGAACACTGCAGGCGCGGTTTGCTCACAGTCTTTGTGGAAGTAAACCAAATACAGTAAAAGTGAAATTAGAAACGCGCGTGACAATGCCCCCTTCTGAAAAAGCATCGTCCTGATGCTTTAAACAGAACACGCGGGGGGGTAAATGCATGCAACAATAACAACCATAAAGCGAGAAAGTGCAATAATCACTAGGCACAAGCAAGAAAGTACAATAAATCAAAAAGTACAGTCCTCAAGTCAACAAACGCCTGTAAAACGGCTTCAGGCGCACGACATGGACGACTTCAGGCCGCGAGCGGCGCCGCTGAAAGTTTGTAATGCCGTCGGGAACGACCTCGTAGTCTAGAGCGCCTACACGTCGAGGCACCTTGTAAGGCCCGAAGTATCACCGAAGAAGCTTTTCACAAACTCCACGTCGGCGTATGTGTGTCCAGACCCACATACGGTCGCCAGGCTGGTATTCCACGAAGCGTCGTTCAAGGTTGTAGCGACGGCTGTCGGTCTTTTGCTCGCACCAAATACGCAGACGGGCGAGTTGCCGGGCTTCTTCGGAGCGCTGTAGGTAGGCGGTGACGTCGACGTTTTCTTCCTCAGTGACGTTTGGTAACATCGCGTCGAGCGTCGTTGTCGGGCTGCGTCCGTAGACCAACTTGTATGGCGTCACCTGTGTCGTTTCTTGGACGGCCGTGTTGTACGCGAACATCACATACGGAAGGATGACATCCCACGTCTTGTGCTCGACGTCGACGTACATGGCCAGCATGTCAGCGATGGTCTTGCTGAGACGCTCGGTGAGGGCAGTGGTCTGTGGGTGGTAGGCGGTGATCCGGCGGTGGCTTCTCCGGCTGTATCTCAAGGTCGCCTGAGTTAGCTCCGCAGTAAAGGCCGTACCTCTGTTGGTGATGAGAACCTCTGGGGCGCCATGACGCAGGACGATGCTCTCAACGAAGAACTTGGCTACCTCGGTGGCGCTTCTTTTGGGCAGGGCCTTTGTTTCGGCGTACCGGGTGAGGTAGTCGGTAGCCACGACGATCCATTTACTTCCGCAAGTCGACGTTGGGAACGGCACCAGGAGGTCTATCCCGATCTGCTGGAACAGTCGCCGAGGAGGCTCGATCGCCGGAAGGAAGCCTGCTGGTCTTGTGGGTGGTGTCTTCCGTCGCTGACAGTCTCGGCACGTCCTTACGTAGCGGGCGACGTCGGCGGCAAGGCGCGGCCAGTAGTACTTTTCCTGTACTCTTGCGAGAGTTCGGGAAAGTCCGAGGTGTCCAGCCGTCGGGTCGTCGTGTAGTGCCTGGAGGACTTCTGGACGCATTGCTGAAGGCACTGCGAATAGGCAGTCGGCTCGAAGCGGCGAGCAATTCTTCTTTATGAGAACGCTGTTTCGCAAGAGAAACGATACGAGTCCCCGCCTGAATGCCTTCGGAACAATCGCTGTCTTGCCTTCGAGATACTCCATAAGGCCCCTGAGTTCCGGGTCGGCTTGCTGTCGTTCGGCGAAGTCGTCGGTACTTATGGTTCTTAACAAGAAGTCAACCTCGTGGTCGTCCTGCGGCGGCGGGTCGACGGGGGCGTGAGACAAGCAGTCGGCGTCAGAATGTTTTCGGCCGGACTTGTAAACGACGATGATGTCGAATTCTTGAAGCCCTAGACTCCATCTTGCGAGACGACCTGAAGGGTCCCTCAAGTTAGCAAGCCAACACAAGGCGTGGCGGTCACTCACAACTTTGAAGGGCCTGCCATAGAGGTAGGGGTGAAACTGTGACGTAGCCCAGATGATGGCGAGGCATTCCTTTTCTGTTGTGGAATAGTTGGCCTGTGCCTTGGATAGCGACTGGCTAGCATAACTGATGACCCTTTCCAGTCCGTCTGTCCTCTGCACAAGGACGGTGCCGAGTCGCACGCTGCTTGCGTCGGTGTGCACTTCTGTTTCGGCGTGTTCGTCGAAGTGCGCCAGTAACGGAGGCGTTTGTAGGCGTCGTTTTAGTTCTTGAAATGCTTCCTCCTGCGGCGTTTCCCACTTGAACTCGACGTCAGTCCTGGTAAGGGTAGTGAGTGGCTCGGCGATGCGGGCAAAAGTTTTGACGAACCGCCTGTAGTAGGCGCACAGGCCAAGAAATCGACGCACGGCCTTCTTGTCGGCAGGTGGCGGGAACGTAGCGATGGCGGCTGTCTTCTGAGGGTTGGGGAGTACTCCGGACTTGCTTATCACGCGCCCCAAGAACAAGAGTTCCTCGTAGGCGAAGCAGCCCTTTTGAGGCTTCAGGGTAAGTCCGGAGGTCTTGATTGCATGAAGTACAGCTTCAATGCGCCGCAAGTGTTCGTCGAAGTTCGAGATAAACACAACGACGTCGTCCAAGTACACAAGGCAAGTGTGCCACTTCAAGCCGGCCAGTGCGGTATCCATAACGCGTTGGAAGGTCGCGGGGGCAGAGCAAAGACGAAAAGGCATTACCTTGAACTCGAAGAGGCCGTCTGGAGTTATGAAAACAGTTTTTTCTCGGTCTCTCTCATCGACTTCGATTTGCCAGTAGCCTGTCTTGAGGTCCATCGACGATAAGTACTTCGCGTTGGGGAGTCGATCCAGTGCGTCGTCTATCCGTGAGAGGGGGTACACGTCCTTCTTCGTGATCTTGTTCAGGCGACGATAGTCGACACAGAAACGTGGCGTCCCGTCCTTCTTCTTCACCAACACCACGGGCGACGCCCAGGGACTCTTGGACGGCTGGACTGTGTCGTCGCGTAGCATTTCGTCGACTTGCTTCTTTACGGCTTCGCGTTCTCGCGTTGAAATTCGATACGGGCTCTGACGGACTGGTCGGGCACTTTCTTCGGTTATGATGCGATGTTTGGCGACTGGGGTCTGTGGAATTCTTGACGACGATGAGAAGCAGTCCTTGAATTGCAGTAGCAGATTTCTGAGCTGGTCTTGCTTCTGCTTTGGGAGGCTGGGGTTGACGGCGAAATCTGTTTCGGGACCTCGTCGAAGAATGTTCGGCAGTATCGGAGAAGGCGAAAGCATTCCTGGTGTCCACAAATTTCTCGATTTCTCTCCAGCGTTGTCATTTCCCGAAGGAAATGACAACGCTGGAGAGAGGCGGAACGGTGACCTTCTCTTCTATTAGATTCAAGGCATGATTCTCCGGCGTCGCATGGGGCGGCAACGCTTTTTCTGAAGTGAGTGTTATCGACTCAGACCTCAGGTCGATGAAGGCGCCGTGTTGACTTAGGAAGTCCATCTTCAGTATCACATCCCTGAAGCAGTGCTGCAGAATTAGAAAGCTGGCGCGATAAGTCCGGTTATTGATGGTTACTCTTGCTGTGCAAACACCGGCCGGCGTTATTAGATGACCCCCAGCGGTCCGGAATTCAGCGCCTTGCCAAGCAGTTTTCACTTTCTTCAACTTCGTCGCGAAAGGCCCACTGACGACGGAATAGTCGGCTCCAGTGTCGACGAGAGCGGTGACGATGTGGCCGTCGAATATTACGTCGAGGTCGCTGGTTCGTCGTCGTGCATTGCGGTTGGGTCGCGGCGTCGGATCACGGTTGCGTCGAAATGTTGCTCTACTTCCATGTTGCGTCGTCACGTCTTCGTCGGCCGGCGACGTTTCGTCAGCAGGGCTTCGTCTGTTTCGCGTCGTGTTTTGCAGGTTTCGTCGCGTTGTCGCCGTCGGCGGCTGCGGAGGATCTTCGGCATTTCGTCGTACAGCAACCGCACCTCCATCGGGTTGCTGTCCTTGTTTCGCGGATACGGGCTAGGCGACCGGCCCCGGTTTGGGCCGGTGTACTGCCGGCGGTGCGGTGAGGTGTAGCGGCCCGGCGACGGCGATCGAGAAGGACTTCGCGGCGTCCATTGCGCTCCTGCCGGGTGGTCGGCGATGCCCCGTGGTCGTTCACCTCGCTGCGGACGCGGTGCGTTCACGGCGAAGCCACGCAGTCCCATCTCACGGTATTGGCAGCGGCGATACGTGTGAAAACATAGTGGTCTCCGCAGTGAAAACGTAGTGGGCGGTGGTCGGGTGCACACCAAACATCGGTCTTCCTCGGCGTGTATCGCTGGCCGGCTGTTGGGCGGTATGACGTCGGTGGTGGCGGTGGTGGTGTCTAGCGGCGGAACTGCGGCGGAGTGGCTTCTTGACGGGGGGCGAGGAGGGGGGAACGGGACGGTGGACAGCAGCAGCACAGATCATGGCTTGGGGCTGAGGCTGCGTTGTGACAGGGATACAGAGCGATTGTTGGATTTCTTCTCAGACGATGTCTGCGATGGAGGAAACTTTGGCTGGCACGACGGCATCATTCGGTGAAGTTCTTCTCGCACCACGGCTCTTATGGTCTCGCGCAGGTCGTCTACGCATAGCGATTGAATGTCTCCGTAGCCTGGCGTCGACCGGCGATCGAATTGCCGTGTGCGCATTTCTAGCGTCTTTTCGATCGTAGTCGCTTCCAAGAGGAATTCCTGAACGGTCTTCGGTGGGTTTCTCATCAATCAAGCGAATAGTTCTTGCTTGACCCCTCGCATGTGCAAACGGACCTTCTTCTCCTCGGGCATGTCCGGGTCAGCGTGCCGAAACAGCGGCTTCATTTCTTTCACGAAGATGGTGACATTTTTGTCACCCGCGTCTCCAGCAATGTCGCGGCTCTTTCCTTGCGGGCGATGCTTCTGAACGTGTCCAGGAATGTGCCGCGGAAGAGATCCCAAGTATGAAGGGCAGACTCCCGGTTCTCGAAACAGGTCCTTGCTGAGTCTTCTAGGTAAAAGTAGGCCCGGCGCAGCTTCTCGTCGGAGTCCCAGTGGTTGAACGTGGCGACCCGCTCGTATTCCTCTAGCCAGCTTTCTGGATCCTCGCATGGTGAACCGCGGAAAGTCGGCGGCTCTCGGGTTTGGTGCATGACGACCGTTTTGGGCGGTATAGGGGCTGCCATCGTATCTGCGGTCGCTGTCGTGGTTTTGGGCTGCCTGGTTGTCTCGGGAAGTAGCCCGTACTCCGGCTGAAGTCCCTTCTGCCTGCGGCTAGCTCGAGATGCCGGGTTCTCCTTAGCGTCAGCTTCTTCGCGGCTTGAGCTTGGGTCAGCGCTTCGCGGGGGGCGTCCGGAGCATGGGCGGAGCAGCACCTCCACCAGATGTCACGTGGTCGTGACGTCGACGAAGGCAACAGTCGGCGTGTCAAAAAGAAACTGTTTATTTGGCCGAACTTGTGGCCGTGAAACGTAAAGTCAGATTACAATAATACACACTCGCAAGATAGCGGCGAACGGAGCGTCGGCCGTCGATCAACTGATCATCGTTGGAACGCGCCGGCTTTTATAGATCACGCGTCGAAAATTCTAGCCTTATCCCTGGTCGTCGCGCAAGCTCTGGAATAATCTTGAGTGTTCGCGTCTTGCGCGCAATCTTAACAAAATGATCTGCTACAATCGTGAACCTTCTCGAACACGGCTGGCGCGGTTTGCTCACAGTCTTTGCGGGCGTAAACCAAATACAGTAGAAGTGAAATTAGAAACGCTCGTGACACTATGCTTCACCCTCTCTACTCACCGTTATGTCACTCCTCCTATCTCTCAGCGCCCTTTGCACCCCTTGCTGTATTTACTATACATGATTTTGCTAGGCTTTGCCATTTCTCCTTTTCCTCCTCGCCCTCACATCAGTCCCCCCACGGCATCACTTCCCTTTACCACCCCCTTGCTAATTGCTATACTATTATATAAAAGCTATGCTCTGCTTTACTCTCTGTGTCTGTCTTTCTATCTATCTCTTTTTCCATTTGTTTCTTTCCCTTTCTGTTTGTCTGCCTTTCTTTGCTTTCTTTTCTCTTTCTTCTCTTTCTATGTCTTTCTTCCTTTCTCTCTCTTTCAAGTCGTTCCCTCATCTTATCCTTTTCACTTAGTCTTCCCTTTCTTTCTGTCTATTTCTCTCTTTCTCTTTCTTTCTATCTACGACACACGCAAACCTATACCATAACAGCTCTGCTGTAAAACTCCTATAGCGCGTACATGCCACAGGAATTGTGGCATCGCAGTTCTCACAACACTTGTCCACTAATAATTGACAACGAAACGCGTTGGCAGCAAACACCGATTAGGAGGCGCTCGTTTCAGTTACTTTTCTTAACCATCTGTACATAGTGCTTGGGCGGTGACTGAGTGCGAGCGTGTTCGTGATGATGATCATTTTCTATCTACGACACGGCAAACGTTGACCACAGAAGCTCTGCTGTGAAAGCGACGTATTATTTATAATAGCACAAAGCCGCCAATACTTAAACAGAGCCGTAATATTCCCCTTTTTAACCACACGGTTCGCACAGTACGGCCCCTCAGTTTATTCTGCAGCATGGTGAGTCAAGTGTCCACTGTCCAATCGAAGCACGCCTGTGTCCATTTCTTTTTTTTTTTTGCATGGCTGAGAAGGACAGCACAAAATTGGCTGCGTATCAGCGTGCTTCGCTGTAAATGTCGTCGAAAAGACGATAGTCTTCTGCCGGCCGTACTACACGTCAGATATGGGCGCCATCTGGCAGTGGCGTAGGGAAACATGAGCTTGTGCAGAGCCCAGGGCCACTGCCAGGTGGCAGCACCATATCGTCGGCAGAGGGCTTTTTCGTGCATAGCGTCGCATTTGGAGCGCAGCCTAGGAAACACTAGGGTCTTTAGAATTACGTATCTATGTATTTTCTAGTAAAGGAACGCACCACCTAATACTGACGCATTGATGTTGCGCCTGAGATATGCGTAATATTTGCTTTTTGATCGACAATGTTCACAAGTATGAACGCAGCTACCAGTTCAAGATGGCTGGCGTTCGGTAAGTGCTTAAACTTTAGCCGGGTGGCTGAATCATGTGAGAGACAGACAGACAGACCAAAATTTCTGTGTTCAAGTATCCCAAGAAGGACTATCGTCTTTAAAAAAGTCACTTTCGCGACAAGGGCGAAGCAACGAATGCGATAGCAAGAAATTGGAATGCCACGCAAATATCGACGAGCGGCTCGACACTTGCACCTTCCCGCTCAAGCACAAAGAAGGACGCTCGAAAAAGACGCGAAGGTATACACAGGAGAAGCGTGAACTAACAACTATCACAGTTGTTACGCCTGGGTGTTTGACCAAAGCGCTGCAAGTGTCGACAACGCAGAACCCGACGCTCTTAGATATTGATTCTTCTTTTAAAGTGCCGCGCTCGAAATGACCCCTCAGCATCTCCTGCCACGCGGTAGCGTCTGACCCAAGGTGTTGATGATGATGATGATTGCCTGTATGTGCTGACTCAAGATGTTCCCGGTGTTCTTTTTTTTCGTTGCACATCACGAGTGGGGACAGAAAAGGGCCACTTTTTCGTGCGCGTCTCAAGGGCACATTTCGAATTGAAAGAAAATTTAGGAGCTTTTCGTGACAGACACGCTCAAGCTCCTCTGAGATCTCCCTGCCACCAGAGGTAAATGGTGCATATAAATAGCTCGCCGTAATTACACAGCAACCTGAATGGCGCGTGGCTGAGTGGTCTGACGCAGCGCGCAGCGGAGCAAGCGGTCACTGGTTCGAATCCCAGGTCGGGTGACTCGCAATTGTTTGTTCTAAATTATTTTTCATTGTGCCTTTTTTATAAATATATACATACATATACAGATCCAGAACATGATGGCAACGGCGGCGGCGACGGCAAAAATACCCCGAGAGTGTCCATATAATTGCTATCGCAATAGAAGCAGATAGCCAGACCGGTAAAAGATAAGAAGGGGGAGATTCTTCGTATTGGCCATGTTATTCGCGTAAGGTCACTTTCTCCCCTATTGGTGGACACCATAAACGGCAAATTCGAACAAAACGGAAACCGCGTCCACTTTACATTTTCCTTTCTTTTGCTCTTCACTTTTCTTTCCCCTGACGGCTCTCTACGGTTTCATATTCACCAACCACTCGCACCATGTCAGTGCGGCGGCGTACGGTGACCGGCGCGTGCTATTTCACTCCTGCTAGCGGTTAGGTGGCGTGAGTTGGTCGAACCAGAGGACTAAGCTGAACCCCATAGACTTCAGAACGCTCACGAAACATTAAAACGGTCTCTAGCTCCACTCGAAAGCGAAATGTTCGGTTAAATAGTGTTTGTATAGGCGCCAATTTTGAAAATAGGTGGGCACAAACGCAAAAATAGGCATTTATATGCACTATAAAAACACTATATAAAAGTCCTTGTTAACCTCTAATTCATGCTCATATATCAAACAGGTGCGATAGCAACGTAACAAACAAAATAGGCATTTGCCTTAAATTCGGTCTCGTAATAACTAGACCACCGTGGTGGGTTTAATTGAAATATTACGGCTTTGGTACGGCGTTATAAGTGACGTTTCTACTAAAAAATATTTTTTATTGCTGCGTTTTTTAAAGGGTGGAAACACCCAGCGTGGTGACAAGAACAGCAGAGGGGATTAGTATTTTCATTTCTTAGCAGAACCTGCGACCGGATTAGCGAAGTGCACACTGCTTCAGTACTCTACCTGCATACTCCCGTGCCTATATGTCACCGACATTGTATGGTATAGCTGTTATTAAGCGCACTCCAACGAAGACAAACGAGAAAGGAACACAAGACAAGCGCTTACTCGCAACTGAAAGATTTATTGAAAACGGAAAAATATAAATACTCCAAACAAGATATCTATGCATGCGTGTCAAGGCAAAAGGACAGCCATGGCAAAACGTGAAGGGTCAGTTAACTAAGGCAGATAGACTATCACGAAACATTATCGAGAAAGGCAAACTCCTTTTCATGTAAGAACACCGAAGGTTGGCTGACGCACTGATCGCCTCTTTTTCTTATATGAAATGCTTCAGACACAAGTCCAACAGGTTATCCCTCGTCAACCTCATCAGATCCATGGCGACTACATTGCTTTGGCTCAGCTGTGATAAAACACAAACCCACCAGCGTTTCAATTCTGGGTCTAGAGAAATTGACGCCTGGCAAATCCCACAGCGAAGACCAAAAGCATAACACACAAGATACACCACGTGGACAACCTCCCTCTGTACCTTTTTCCTGTTTCTCCTTCACCCTTCTGCACTCACCAGCATCCAAAACACTCCCGCAACGTACCATAAAAAAACTTCCGCAAAACTCAAATCTGCTCCTACCGAATTACCTGAGCTATACTAGCTTACTCAGACAATCGCTGAGTGCTGCTCCGTGCTGAGATAGCAACCACAGTTCCTAGGCAGTTGCTAGTTGTATCTATCTTCTAACGGGTCTAGGCCAAAAGACTCGATACCTCTCAAGCGCAATTACAGGCACTCACCCCATACTGTGCGGGCATGGTACGCTGCGTCGGTTCCGCCGAATTCCAGGTCCTAGGGCTTTCGGCTGACCTCCGGTCCACGTCGCTCTCCTTCGATGAGTCTGATCCCACCGCTGCCACCAGTTGTTGCGACCCGGGGTGTAGCAGCTCGAGATACAGGTCGTGGTATCCCGCCGCTGGCCCCAGTCGTTGCGACCGGCCTTTGCAGGCCCCGGAGACCCGGGAGGAAGATGCCGAGGCAGCATGAAGAGGATGAAGGGAAACTGAACTGAGGTTTAATTACACTATTTACATGGCGAGAATTTCGCTGTACATCACGAAGACTTCGCTACATCGTGACGATCTCGTCGAAGGCCCGTGTCGAAGCTCTCCGAATCCTCCGAATCCTCTCTCAATCCCAGGGAGCCCGCAGGGGCTGATTATAAAGAGTCTCTTTTCCCCAGATCCCTAGATGGGGGGAACAGCTCCAAATTGCGTTGTCCAATCACACAACACACGCCACTTCCGACGGTGCCGCCCACACCCGCCCAGGTCTACGTGCCTGACAGGGGTGTTGCCACAGCATTGCACCAGTGGCACCGAGGTGGTGGCGTGAGAAAGCCGCAGGATGAGGGGTCCTACGCTCGCACTTCGGAGCGCATCAAAGGTCCGCCGCTCGACACGCAATTAGCGGGACGGGTCATCCGCGGCGGCTCCGCCGTCTCTTCAAAGAGTATGTCGTGACCGAAAACCACTGCGGTCGTCTCGCCGAACACCTTGCGCGTCGGACTGCATGGCGCCTCACTTCCCGGCTAGGAAGGACAATACACGTCTTTTAACGTCTGTCAGCGGGCCAGCAGCCCCTCGGAGACTTGTTCGTAGAACAGGGAACGCCGCTCCTCCGTCGGCCCAGGCGCCGGTCATAGCAATGCCCAAGAATGAAGTTCCGCAAAATGAAGAATGCAACTTCGCGCGCTGTAGCGGCCAGGAAGTGCTGCGGTCTCAGCGTAGCGCGTCAGGTGATCCACTCCTGCAACGACCCATCGGTTACCCGAGGAGCTGCAGGGAAGTGGGCCATATAGGTCGATGCCGACGCGATCAAAGGGACGAGCTGGACAGGGCAATGGTTGTAATTCGGCCGAAGAACGCTGGTGAACTTTTCGTCGCTGGCATGCGGTGCAGGCGCGAACGTACTGGCGGACGAAGCGATACATTCCGGCCCAGTAGAAGCGTTGCCGTAGCCGAGTATACGTTTTCAGCACACCGGCATGACCGTTATGAGTAGCAGCATCAAAATATTCACATATTTCAGACCGCATCTGCCGGGGAATCACGAGTAGCCACTTGCGACCGTCCGGTAAATAGTTTCGCCGGTAAAGGACGCTATCGTGCACAGCAAAGTTAGCGGCTTGTCGACGAAGCGTGCGAGAAGAGGGTGTGGTGGTTGGATCGACAAGGAAGTTCAGCATAGCTGACACGGAGGGATCCTTACGCTGCTCGACCGGCATGTTGGCTACGTTGATGGGTGACAGAGATGCCAAGGACATGGATGTCG
Organism: Rhipicephalus appendiculatus; assembly: GCA_030522465.1. Classification (NCBI taxonomy): domain Eukaryota; kingdom Metazoa; phylum Arthropoda; class Arachnida; order Ixodida; family Ixodidae; genus Rhipicephalus; species Rhipicephalus appendiculatus. The sequence continues at coordinate 83,133 of JALIZH010028537.1, read as the reverse complement.
AAGCCACGTCGAAAGGTATCGGCGATCTGGAAAGCGCATCGGCGTCAGAGTGCTTCTTGCCTGATCTGTAGACAACGCGGATGTCGTGTTCTTGTAAGCGAAGCGCCCAACGCTTGAGGCGTCCTGACGGATCTTTTAACGAGGACAGCCAGCAAAGGGCGTGGTGGTCGGTTAACTACGTCGAAAGGACGACCATATAGGTATGGACGAAATTTCACTAGAGCCCAAATGATGGCTAAACATTCCTTTTCTGTGACGGAGTAGTTTCTTCTACCTTCGTTAAGGTGCGACTGGCATATGACACAACGTACTCGTCGTAGCCGTCTTTCCGTTGCGCTAGGATTGCACCAAGGCCGATGCCGCTGGCGTCCGTGTGTATCTCTGTAGGCGCTTGGGGGGTCGTAACGACGGAGGATCGGTGGCGAAGTTAGTAGGCGCCGTAGTTGCTCGAAGGCTTCGTGACACGAGGTTGACCACGCGGAGATGCCGTTCTTTGCGGTAAGCAAATTGGTCAGTGGCGCTGTGATGCTTGCAAAATTGCGCACAAAACATCGAAAATAAGAGCAGAGCCCTATGAAGCTACGGAGTACCTTGAGCGTAGTGGGCTATGGGAATTCGGCGACCGCTCGAAGCTTGGCAGGGTCAGGAAGGACACCATCCTTTGACACAACATGCCCTAGTATTGTCAACTTGCGGGCAGCAAAACGGCACTTTTTGATGTTGAGTTGGAGGCCGGCAGAGGAGAGGCAGGTCAGTATCTCACCCAAGCGACTGAGATGCGTTGGAAAATCGCCCGAAAACACGACGATATCATCAAGATAACACAGGCATGTTTTCCACTTGTAGTTGCGAAGTATGGTATCCATCATGCGCTCGAAGGTAGCTGGCGCGTTGCACAGGCCGAAGGGCAGGACGGTAAATTCGTACAAGCCGTCAGGCGTGACGAAAGCTGTCTTTTCGCAGTCATTTTCAGCCATGGGTACTTGCCAATAGCCGGAGCGAAGATCCAGAGATGAGAAGTACTCCGCGCCCTACAAGCAGTCGAGGGCATCATCTATTCCGGGGCAGCGGATAGACATCCTTGCGAGTGATCTTATTGAGCCGACGATAATCCACACAGAAGCGGATTGACCCGTCCTTCTTGCGCACCAGCACCACAGGAGACTCCCAAGGGCTGTGGGAAGGGCGAATGACGCCACGCTGCAGCATATCGTCGACTTGCTCGTTAATTACCCGTCGTTCGGCAGCCGACACGCGGTATGGGCGCTGGCGTAGTGGAGGATGGGAACCAGTGTGGATGCTGTGAGTAATGCTCGACGTACGTCCCAAGGATGGTTGGTCGCAATCAAACGATGACCGAAAATTCTGAAGGAGCTCGAGGACTTGCTGGCGGCATGGACTCGGGAGATCGGCGTCCAAGGCGGTTTCAAGAACGTCTGACGAGGGCGATGACAATGATGGTGAAGTGCAGTGCTCAGAAGAAGTTAGGGCGTCGAGCTGATAACGGGGTGTGTCGCCAGGCGTCTCCCGAATGTGAATTGGGTCGATGGGCTCAACACGACCTAGAGATTCTCCCCGCACGAAGGTTACTGGGGTGCTTAAACGGGTTGCAAACAAAAAAATAGCTGATAATCCGGATGCAGTGGCGAGAACGGCAAACGGGAGAGGAAGAGCCTTGCGACGTAGAAAAATAGGCGACGGCGTAAAAAGTACGGTGGCGTCTAGTGCGGCGGAGCAAGATACGGGCACAAGGACCGACATTTCGGGTGGTACTTCTGTGTTGGATACAACGGTGAGCTTTGCGGTTTTACTTGGCGAAGGGTCTGGCGGTACGGATCCGGAGAATGGGAAAAGCGCCACTTCAGCTCGGGCACAGTCTATGATGGCACGATGTTGCGACAAGAAGTCCCAGCCGAGGATGATTTCATGAGAGCATGAAGACAACACGAATAGTTCGACAACGTATACAACGCCTTCGATAACGACTCTTGCGGTGCACGCAGCATGTGGTGCTACATGCTGCGTACTTGCAGTGCGCAGGAGCATGCCAGACAGCGGAGTCGTGACCTTATGCAGTTTTCTACAAAGTTTTTCGTCTATGACTGAAACTGCAGCCCCAGTATCAATAAGCGCTATTGCGGCAGTTCCTTCAACTATAACGTCCAGTAAATTGCGCGGCGACTGTGCAGGCCTTGTAGAAGTCGCGAAGCTTGCAGTTCGTGCCTGCGGAACTGCAGCTGCTAGTTTCCCTCGCTTGGTGACTGGTGGCGACGCAAGGGCGAAAGCGAGCGACGACGTGGAGACGGGGAGCGATGGTTAGCGGAAGAACGTCGAGGTGGCGGCGAAAAGTCTGGGTTCGAATGCATGGCATTACCGGCATCACCATGCGAATAGCCGTATCCCGGCATTGCGGCAGTTGGATGAGCAGAAGCCATGCGACGATTGCAGAAGCGTGCGACGTGGCCAGCGAAACCGCAAGCGAAGCATATGGGCCTGTTGTCGCGCGTGCGCCATGGATTCTGAAATTGGCTTCTAGGTGGAACTTGGGGCGACGAGGGAGGTGGGGATGTTCGTGGATGCATCGCGGACGGAAATGCGAACGTTTGATGTGCAGGTCGCGCTGCAACTGCGGCATAGGTCAGAGGTGCAGCCACAGGCAGACATGGCTGGGTCAGAGGTACCGCTTCGGCAAGTTGCTCGCTGATAGCCCTCCTGATGGGAGCAGCCAGAGATGTGTCAGGCTGTAGGGGTCGATCGCTTAGAGGCAGCATAGAGAGCTGGCGCGCCACCTCCTCCCTGATGAAATCTTTGATTTGGCTTGACCGCGTAGTATCGGACGGCGAGTTGGAAGCTAGCGTGAGGCTCGAGAGTGGTTCAGCAGCTGCGACAGCACTGCGCGCAAGGACCCTTTGTCGACGCAGTTCATCGAAACTCTGGCAAAGAGTGCCGACGTCCGAAACAGAAGCAGGGTTACGCGCAAGAAGCATTTGAAATGCCTCGCCCTCGATGCCTTTGAGGATATGCTTCACTTTCTCCTCCTCGCTCATGGAAGCATTGACGCGGGAACAGATGTTAACTACATCCTCGATGTAGCTCGTATACGTCTCACCGGGCTCTTGAGCACGCTGGCGTAGACGTTGTTCAGCATGCAGTTTTCGTAAAGTCGGGCGGCCGAAGACTTCTGCGATCGCTTTCTTGAAATCGGATCAGGTGTGGATCTCACGCTCGTGATTGTGAAACCAGAGCTTGCCGACGTCCGAAAGGTAGAAGATGACGACACGGAGTTTCGCCGGGTCATCCCAGTTGTTGGTCCCACTGACGCGCTCATAGGTAGAAAGCCAATCATTCACGTCAGCCTCACCGGTTCCGCTAAAGATAGGAGGGTCGCGGTACCGCTGAATGGCGCCGCTGGAGCTGGAAGCCGCGGCGGTGTCGGGGGGGATTGCTGGCACTGTCAGTCATTGCAGCGGTTGAAAGAGCTGGCAACGTTCGGCTGCGAAGTTCCAGGTTGAGGTCAGGGATTGCAGCAACCTCCACCAAATGTCGTACGACGATTTATTACGGGCCAACGACGCTTTAAACAGTCGAGGTAGCACAGGCTGGAACACGAAGGTAGATCGCGCGCACAACAACAACGACTTAAAACTCGTCGTCTTCCACTTCCTCACTACACATACTTTATTTGTTTCACTTGATGCGATCTTGTGATGTCTCTAAGAAATTTAAAGGAGATTAAGGAAATCAAGTCAAGACTCGAACTTGATAACAGAAACCAGTTAAGGGAGTCTAAAAAATTTTGGGCGGTTAAATGTGAGATTTTAAATTATAATGGAACACAACGGCACTCTTGCTAAAGAAATTAAGACACTGATGAAGTTAAATGAAGCAGTGGCGACTGACACTAAACCCACGAAACGTACTGTAGCGAGAGACAGAGACGTGAGACGTCGTGACGGAGGCCGACGTGGCCGTGCCCCACTCGCCACTTTATTAGATGTGAAGCATCTTAGAGCGCGGTTCAAACCGGTGGTGTGCGGCGTGCCCACCCTTACTGCGCATGCGCAAATCCTTCAAAAAAATAAAAATAAAAATTCCCCATCTCCCGCTAAAGGGAACCATGTGTGGCTGCGAAGCAGCGGGGAGATAATTAGCTTGAGCGGGAGGAACGTCGCCGCTCTCATTCGCGGCAGCGGTCCGGGAGCTCATCGGGGCGTTGCACAGGAGAGAGAATGAGGCGCGCGCGCTCCGTCATTTTCATACCGCGGAACCCCCCAGCGGAGTATTCAGCTGTCACACCACCTGTCTTGCGTGCGCTCCATAGAGGATTCCTAGAGGAGAGGACGAGGGGGACCGTAGAAGAGGAGACAGAGGGGGAGGGAAATTGCATGCGCTGTGGGACGCGGGAGCCGCTCCGTAGAGTAGAAGATTACCAGAGGAGAGAGGACGCGCATGCGCTCTGGGGATGTGGGACGCCGGAGCCGCTCCGTAGAGTAGAGAGGGGGGAGAGGACGCGCATGCGCTGTAGGACGCGGGTGCCGCTCCGTAGAGTAGATTCCTAGAGTAGAGAAAGGGAGTGAGCGTAGGAGAGGATAGGTGGGGGGGGACGCGCATGCGCTGTGGGGGGGTGTGGGACGCGGGGGGGCCGCTCCGTAGAGTAGAGGATTCCTAGAGGAGAGAAAGGGGGTGAGCGTAGGCGAAAGAGGGGGGAGGGGACGCGCTTGCGCTGTGGTGGTGTGGGACGCGGGAAGGAGGGACGGACTAAGCCCCCCTCCAAACACATGCAAGCAAGATCAAGGAATGGGGTCAACCTGGGCGACAGACATCACCTGCCTAGCCATTGCTAAGCAGCCTCTCTGTGCTCTCGGCCATGAATCTGATACTGTAGTGTTGTTTGACGGCCTTCATATTAGTACAGTGTTCTTGTTCGCATAATGGGTGCTTCCCTACTTAATCAAGGTGGCCGGACGCGGGACGCGCGACGGGGGACGCCGACGGACATAGCCCCGAGCATAAGATGCTTCGCATCTAAAAACCTCCTCTCCCCCCTCTCTCTCCTCTAGGCATCCCTCCCCGCGGCGACCACACCCTCACTGCGTATGCGCGTCCCCTCCTCTATCCCCTCCCACGCTCTCCCCTCTCTCCTCCAGACATCCCTCCCCGCGGCGTCCACACTCCCAGTGCGCATGCGCGTCCCCCCCTCTCTCTCATCTCCTACGCTCACCCCCCTCCCCCTCTCTCGCCTCGCGACGCCGACGCAGGCAGCGTCTGCTAGCGAGTTTCTTGGTTGAAAAAACCGACTGCTCGCGCTGCACAACCGTTCACTGGCCACCCCGTATATATGGCACTGGATGTTGACCTCCAAGGTGGTGCCGGTGGGAGATTTCTCCTGTGCGTTGTTGAACAATAAAAATTCGCAGCATGCGCGTTAACTAAAAGCGGACTGCGGGTCTCTGTGTCCAGTCGGCGTCTTCTGTCTCTCATTGCCCATTAGCAGCGATTGGCATGTTCGAGTAGGAAACACCGGTCCATCACTGCGTGCTTTGCGCCTCCCCAGGTTTCTCTCCTGCGCGACGCTGCGATGAGCGCCAGCGTCAACGCCGCCGCCAGTGGAAGCGTTAGCGCCCGCTGCTTCGCATCTACACATGGTTCCCTATAGCGGGAGATGGTGCAATTTTTGGAAGGGCCGAAACGCAGCAGCGGTGGCTGCAGCGTCCAGACAGCCAGGTGCGAGAGCTCGTTCTCTAGCTCGCACTTCGAGCTCTGCATGCGCTCGTCAACTAATGCAGGAAGAACGCGACTTTCGATCGGCCTCGATAATCTGCGCGTCTTGCCAGCAGCGACCACTATCTTCCTTGACGTCTCCCGCAGCTGAAGTTCCTGCCCGTGACATGCTACGGCGCGAACTTCCGAGATGCTGCTACAATGACCGCAGCGACCGAGGACTACGTTTCAGCTTTGTCAATGGCCCAACAGCCCGCATCTTTCATGCCAACCGCGCAGGCGGACAACCACCAGGCTGCCCCAACGAGCAAGGGCCCGGCGTCTGACCCTCCGGCAGAGCCCAAGCCTTCTGGGTTCTACGACAACCATCGTCAGGAGTCCTTGGCGCGACGCATTGACCGACCACTTGCCGTGCACCTACCTACCCGCAGTTCCCGTTGTGGGGTTCTTCGAGCACGGCGTTTGCGCGTCCGTCGACTCGACCACCCGTGCGAGTACGCCAGCCGCAATAAAGCGCTGAAGTCGTCGTTCCATCGACAGCGATGTCCACACCAGCACGACCAACCCACTGCTCCTTGTCGACAGCCATGTCAGCGCCATGTACGCAATCGGAGATCATATCGATCGTCATGGCCCCGCTGCGATAAATCGCATCGTTTCACCCACATTGCCCGCACAGGCCCTTCGGAGCCCTCCCAGAAATCCACCTGTGGGCACCTTTGCCAGCCGCGACCTTTCACGACACATAGTGAGCTCCCGAGCGATCCGACCCGGTCTACGTGGGATTCGCTTGTCTATGACCACAGCACCCCGGTGCCTTCTTCGTCCGCTGCGTTTTAGGGGCGAAGCTCCTTAGGGCATGGGTTAGTCCCTCGTTGTGCGTCGTAGCCACCTGTAGTACTCGGAGTGCTCACTAGATAGCGATGGCGCTGCGGCGGTCGCTCCATTCCGATGCGTAGGAGACGGCTCCACTGCGTGCTCTAGTGTGATCGGAGACCGCTGGATGGCGCGGCGACGCTAGACTCTCATTGGATGGAGGCGCATTGCGCTACTTGAATCGGAGACCGCTTGAGGCGCGGTGGCGCTCGCTCCACCCCCGATGCGGGGAGACCGCTAGAGGGCCAAAGCTATAAAATGCGTTCGCTCTTGGCGCGCTCCCTCTTTCTCTCGGCAGTCAGCGCGCAATGAGCGACGAAGACAAGGCGGCGGAGCGGAGGGCTCGGAAAGTGTGATGATGCGTGAAGCCTGATTTACATGATGATCGACTGGGCAAAATTTACGGAGGATCACGGTTTACCGATGAACCTCCGGAGATTCGCCCACTCATCATCATTCACTCGGTGGATATGCTGTGATTTTTTCCCAGTGCCGCCCGCCGCAACAGTCGCAAAAACCCTGCGCCTCTCCACGTTGCCGACTTGGACTGTCCACGGACCCCTTTGTCTCGCTTCGCCAACCCTCTTCTATATACACTCTCATTGTTTTCATTTCCGGGTTCATTTCTGCGGAGGGGAGTAATCTGTAGCGCCATCATTATCGACCTTCATCATCATCATCATTTCTTAGCTACCGCGCCGCGCCTCTCGCGCAGCTCATGCAGAGCTCGAGGCGCGAGCTAGAGAACGAGCTCTCGCACCTGGTGGTCTGGACGCTGCAGCCGCCGCCGCTCCGCTTCGTCCCTTCCAAATAAAGTGGCGAGTTCAGCACGGCCACGTCGGCCTCCGTCACGACGTCTCACGTCTCTGTCTCTCGCTACCAGGGGCGTAGCCAGGGGGGGGGGGGGGGGGTATGGGGCTTCAGCCCCCCCCCCCCCCGAAATTTTTCGCACTGTGATGTATCGCCGACCAAAAAAGCTAGCTGCGCCGGAAATCGTCCTCGATTTTTTTTAACAAGAAGGTGTTTTATGCCGGGGTCCACCAAGATTTCAGTGACGTACTTCCGTCACGGAAATGACGTCGAAAAAATACGCCTGATCAGAAGACAAAGAAAAAAAAGTTCCGTCAACGGGAATCGAACCTACGACCTCTTGATCAGCGACAACAGATACCGGGCACGCTACCCATTGCGCCACGGTCACTTTTTTTTCTTTATTGCCGGACATTCGACACATTTTCCCCCCCGCAGCATAATCAGCATGCGGTTGAGATTATAACACTTTCATTTTCACAAGAGCATCCATAAGCAGCAACACTTCTTCACCATATTCTAATTTTCGAAACACTTCGAGTAGTCTGCTCACCAAGTCGGTGAAGTAAGAGTTCACTGGTGTCGTATTTATGTCACAGTTCCTTACAGCCATGCGGTTCCTCCAGATACTATGAAGCCCCAGGAGAAAGAACATGTCATAAGGCACAGTGCCTTGACCTGTAGTTAAATAACGATACTCTGTAGCCTTTAAGAACAAGTCTTTTATATCTACCAGTGTCCTCTCACAGTGCTCTTGCTAAAATGAAGTACTGTATTATGACCATGAAATGCACGATTAGTTCCTTCAAAGCGTCGTTTCTACGCGTCCGTCCCATTCTGCGCGTTTCGAATAGGAAAAGTGCAATTTTGTCGACGCGTTAACACACTGCCAGGTGGCGTTCTTACACCTAGCATCGGCCTTATAGTGAACTAGAACCTATTGGTTCTAGTTCACTATAATCGGCCTCGCTCATAGCATCCGTCCATTCAAGAAATAGCTCTGGGACGCTCGAGTGCTTCACGTGGCCGTAACTCTGCGTTCCCCGCGAAAAATCGCAGCCGGCCAATGGGGAAGATATACGACGCGCGTTGCGTTTCCCTCTGGTCAGGGCAGCGTTGTTCAGCAACTCTAACATGCCGCGAGTAGACGACCTTAGCCCAAGTTCGGCGTCCAATCAGTGACGCTCTTCTAGCTGTCAGACCGTTTTCTATGATTCCACTCTCACCGTACGGCTACCACAATCACCTATGCCCACAAGGGTTTGTTTAATCATTGATCATGGACGTTAGTCGTCGGGATACAGATGTACCACCAAGCGTCAATGAGGATGCATCCACGTTAAACGGTGCTATAACTGTCAAACACCAACAGACATTGTGGAAGCTCTCTTATATCAATGTACAGTAAACATTCAACTACTTCTGTAAGGACAGGTTTCACTTTCGTGTTATACCGATTCATATGACAGAGGGATCGACCATGTTTTTTAAATTGCTTTTCGCAGTCGCAAAGACACTTCGATGTGAACATTAAGGAGCCCTGGTGGTCCTGTATGTGGCTGTGCAGCGCATGATACCGTAAGAAATATTCTGCAAAAGAAGGCGTAATGCCTTGTATTGCCATTTTAGCCATGTCCCCGCGAAGGAGTAACTATTGTTAACACGCAGGACGCTCTCGATTAAGATATGTAGAAGGGGCCTCCAACAAACTTCATCTAGCGGGCCGCAGTAACGAAATTTAGTCCCACAAGCGCTGGGAGGACAGTGAAGATGGTGGATTCCGGTTGGGGGGGGGGGGGGGGGGCAGAGAGTTTCAGTCAGAATGTCACCAAACGTTGCCTCTTGCAAGGATAAAGAAATAATTTCCTGCGTCGGTCATTTCAGAAGGATATTTGACGTCAGGCCTCGGAAATCATATGGATACTGATTTTCAAAATGACTGCAATCTGGACGCCGATTGTGAAATATGGAGTTTTCATTTCACGGTGATGTTGGAACTTATGATGAGCGCATGGGGTGCCTCGCGCACACGCAAAAAACACTTGAGGCCAGTCCGTCTCTGTAGCTTGCCTGAAAAAAAAACTATTATACGTAGTAGGCGAGAAAATAATGCGAAAACTATTTAGCAAACTCGCAAGGCTATTCTGTCTGAAGGCGCGGGCCGCTAGCAAGGGGTCTGCGGGCCGCGTGTTTTGTCCCGGCAATGCACTATATTCTTAGAACAAAAGGTATCTACTATTTTGGGCTGCAAGGGTACGCCGATCAGCGGGGAGTGCATCTCCCCAGGGAAAAGCAAGGGCGGTGGGAAGAGCACCCTTGATTCACTCCTTAACTGACCACTCTGACCTCAAAGTTCCTCTGATGTATTCAGTGTTGCCAGAGAGCTGACATTTTTGAGGTCAATCTTTGGAACACACCCATTTTTTTTCCCCTGTCTGAGAAGCGAATCCATATCGACGACGCTGTTAAGGAGACTATAATGTACTAGCGATCCTACTAGCAATCACCAAAATTGCTTCCTTTTAACGGTGATGGTGCTTCGAACAGCCTTCTTTTGGCCAAAGCATGATGACTGTCTTGTGCTGTATGTGCAGCGTTTTTTTTTAAGAACCAAATTATAAAAGGGCAAAATTTCGTGGGAGCGTAAAACGCGCCAAAGTATATTTCTCTTTTAAACGAATTTGTAATCAAAGTGGGACAATTCCTCATCGTAGCGTGAACTCAAAAAGGCAGTTTTGAATTTAAAAAAAAGAAACTACGAAATCCTTTATCTGCTTGGATGAAACTGAGTCAGATCCATTAAATCAGTGCTGCTTCAACAAACACGACCAAAACAACCAACATGACCGGGTGCAATCTGTTTCATTTGGGTCCTAGTAGCTTTCCTATATTGCTTTCATTCCAAAACCTTTGCGCTGCATATCATGGCCTTCTTTCAATCCGAGACGGTGTATTTGAAATACAAGGCAACTGAAATGAAGATATTGGGCACCGCTTTATTCCTTGAAGAAGAAGCGATCCGAAACGGCGTGGAATCAAATGAGCTAAGAAGAAGATGAAGAAGAGCTGAAACAGTTTTCAGGCTACAGAAAAACAAAAAAACCCACAAACAAACAAACATTTTTCTGAAGGACCTCAAGATGCCAAAAACGACAAAACGCTGCAGGCAGTCCAGAATGGTAAGCATTTTCCCTGGTAGGACCACCCGCTCTACAATTCTAGTTATCGTCGTTACGCCAATGCAACAAAAGGCAGCACGGACGGAAGCACAAGCATGGTGTTAATGTTGTCGCAAAATATTGTTGTATCGTTCATTGCGATTCAGACTTCTTTTACGAGCTAAGTCAGGCTCAAATGAAATGTTACAATCTCTAAACGCCAAATACAAATTTTACTCTGGAATACTGATGATTGTAGGCTAGATAGATTTTAGCCGCAATATAGATTTGAGGTATTTTGGTGACATGAGCGCACTGGCGACAAAAATGTTGGAGCTCGCCCGACCATATTGTCCCTAGCAAAAAACTGCGTTTTTTTTTTTCAGTTTCATTTAAAGCGGACTTGGCTTTTTTAGAAGAAAAGCGCCAGATATGTATGATCTGGCTAGAATAGTTCCATTTCTACCGCGCTGTTATTTCGAGCTCAGTTAGCCCGGCGTTTTGATATACTACTACAAATAATAATTTGTGGAGTTTGACTTGCCGAGAACCACGGTATGGTTATCAGGCACTTCTTAGAGGAGGACTACGAAAATTTCTACTGCTGGAGTTCCTTAACAAGCGCTTAAATCAAGGAGGCTCGCGCACTTACAGTGGCCTCAAGCATTTCGTCTCCATAAAAATGCCACTGCCGCGGCCAGGATGGAACCCACATCATTCGCGTCAGCAGTCGAGCACCGTAACTACTGTATACCACCGCGGTGGTTTGCGCTTTAAAAATTTTGTTTGCTTTGTATGTTTTTTTTGTCGTTTATAAATGCGAATATCAGGAGGTCAACAAAAATCTATAATTCACTTTGTATTCCATAGAACCACAGCTGTCTATGTGAGCTACGTTGTCTCGTGACTCAGTAGCGTAATGTTTGGGATAAGTGATGATGAAAGGTCCTGCGTAAAAAGTTGATATCTCATAATGCACGTGAATGGATGTCTATACTACTCTGGAAACGAAGCAGTATGACTGGGTCTCATTCGCAAAACATCGCGTCGTCTAAGTAGCATCACATAGCATCCTATATTCCAAAGAAAATTTTACATTTCACTTCTGGTTCTAGTCACTCATTTGCGGTCAGAGAAACAGGTCATAATTTCGCTGACCGGCAGTTCATATCAGTAATACATGCACCACTCATTATTTAGGTTCACAATCAGTGTGAACGCTTGCTTAGTTTTCATGCAAATAAATGCCATTAAACTCGGCGACAACTTAGCTTGACATTTGAGCGAAGGCTACGGAGGCGGGGCTTCCACACATTCGTGTTGCGCCGCAAGTATTTCGGCAGGTTGCGGCTGATTTCGGTTTTGCTCACTCGCATCGTTAACGCGTTTAGAAAAACACATACATGAAAATTATGAATGGGAGAAACATTTCGATTGTTCAGTGTACATTTGAGTGTCCTATTACGAGCATATTTTTCTTGGAGAATTAAACAGCGCGTATTCGGCCGCACAGTGACGTCACCGGACGCCATGTTTCCTTGGGAAACGGGTGGGCTGAAAAGGTGGTGCTGTCTAGGAAATGGAAAAAAAAAGAAAAGAATTCTAGCAAGGTGAAGTATAACTGTGTTTTGCCTGCAACTTCCCACAACTGTTTAACTCTCATAATAAATAAAGCAGTACTTATTTCAGCAAGGCAAATGAGAAAATTATCAATAAACTTCAGTACTATTTTTTTGGCGCGGCAGCAGACATGCGCTTTGGTTCTGTAGCTTCCACAGTGCTGTCAAGAAAAGCGGATCGCCGAGTATAGTTGCAGTTTCTAAGAAAGCGTAGCAGTATATTTTAAGTGGGACGTCAGGTGGACAGGTGGATTAAACTGTCTGGTGGGTAGACAAACATACGTAGTATTGCGTTACAATGTGCACTACACTGTAAACGAAAATATATCCAGCCGGGAAGTTTCGGGGGATGATGCTCCCGCTCAGCTCCGGTAGCCTCACTCAAACCGGAATGCTCCGGAGCATATACATTCGTTTTCCACCCTTTTACTTCTGTGGGCGATGGACAGAGGGAAGCGGGACGAGTTCCCTGATTTTTCTCCGGTGGATGCTCCGTAAGTGCTCCGGCGCAGTGCGGGTACAGCTCCTCCTTTCTAGTGACAAAGCGTCCCCCCCGCACGACAGGCGTCTCGTTCACAATGCGTAGGCTGAGAGGCAACAATGAGGATGGACAACCCCGCAATAACGTTTGGAAAAGCTTTTGTGGTGTTGGGACGCCTTCACTGGGAAAAAAAAGGTCCACGACCGGTTTGGCGCCGCGCCGTGCTCCCGACCGGGCTGCAGAAATTAGGCGCCTTTTTATTTATTTTTATTTACAGCATACTGCGGTAGAAAGACCAAGCAGGGGGGCATAATAAAAAGTAATTCACAATGTAACTTCAATAGAAAGAAATTTCAAGCAATAAAAACATGATAAGGCAGTACAACGCAGAACAATAAATAAATTAAGATGACAGCAAGATAATGCAAATTGTAACTAGAGAATGCGAATCAAATGGACTGCGAGACAGTCTCGAGAGCATGTGTTGCATTGTTAAAAAGAAAAAAGATACATAGTTATCAAAGTCCGGATTATCGTTATCACAGAACGCTTCAAAAGGTAACTCGTTCCACTCATTGATGGTCCGAGGAAAGAAAGAATTCATGAAAAGATTAGTACGTGCGAAGTAAGGTTCAAGAGCGTAAGCATGTGTATGCCTAGTTTGCCTTGAAATTCGATTTCTTATGTAAGTTTCTGGATGAATGTTAAATTTACGAAAATAAAGCGAGTGTAGAAATTTCAGCCGGGAAACTGCTCTTCGGTATTGTAAAGTAGGGATGTTATTAATGGCCATGATCGTTGTTAGTGAGTCATTTCTGTGGTAAGCATTAAAGATAAAGCGAACCGCCTTCCGCTGCACCATCTCAAGTTTCCTAATATCTTTCTTTAAATGAGGGTCCCAAACAACACCACCATAATCCAACTTCGGTCGTATAAAAGCATTGTAGGCCAACAATTTGACTTCTGAGGGTGCCGTTTTTAATTTATGCCTCAAAAAACCGAGCTTTCTAGAAGCAGATAAGCATGTTTTATTAATGTGACTTGACCATGTTAAACTGTTTGTAATTGTGACACCTAAATATTTATATTCGTCAACCTCCGTCAAAGAACAGTTCTTAAGAGAATACATATAATTAAAACGGTATTTCTTACTTGTCACGTCGTTGTGACGTCGACGAAGGCAGCAGGCGACGTGTCCAAGATGAAACTGTTTATTAGGCCGAACTTGTGGCCGGTAAACAGAAAGTAGGATTACAGCAACACACGCTGGCACTGATAGCGGCGAGCACAGCGTCGGCCGTCGATCAAAACTGAACATCGTTGGAACGCGCCGGCTTTTATAACGCACGCGTCGAACATTCTAGCCTTATCAGTAGTCGTCGAGCAAGCTATGGAATAATCTTGAGTGTTAGCGTCTTGCGTGCAATCTTAACAGAGCAATCTACTACAATTGAGAAGCTTCTGGAACAATAAGGGCGCGGTCTGCGCCGAGTACTGCTGATAATCTTTGTGGGCGGAAATCGAATACAGCAACTGTGAAAATTAGAAACGCGCGTGGCAATGCCTCCCTCTGAAAAAGCATCGTCCCGATGCTTAAAACAGAACACGGGGGAAAATGCATGCAACAATAACTAACAACAATACAGCAAGAAAGTACAATAATAAACCGATAAGTGCAGTCCTCAGGTTCGCTAACGCGCGTAATACGGTTTGAGACGCACGACATGGACGACTTCAGGTCGCGCACGGCGCTGTTGAGAATTCGTAATGCCGTCCGGGACAACCTCGTAGTCCAGAGCGCCTAGACGTCGAAGCACTTTTGTACGGCCCGAAGTATCGCCGAAGAAGTTTTTCACAGAGTCCACGTCGGCGTATCGGCGTCCACACCCAAACGCGGTCGCCGGGCTGGTATTCCACGAAGCGACGCCGAAGATTGTAGCGGCGGCTGTCGGTCCTCTGCTGATTCTTGATTCGCAGGCGGGCGAGTTGTCGGGCTTCCTCGGCGCGCTGTAAGTAGGCGGTGACGTCGATGTTTTCTTCGTCGGTGACGTTCGGTAACATGGCCTCAAGCGTCGTTGCCGGACTCCGTCCGTAGACCAGCTTGTATGGCGTCATCTGCGTCGTCTCTTGTACGGCCGTGTTGTACGCGAAAGTCACGTACGGAAGGATCGCATCCCACGTCTTGTGCTCGACGTCGACGTACATGGCCAGCATGTCGGCGATGGTCTTGTTGAGACGCTCGGTTAGGCCATTGGTCTGTGGGTGGTAGGCGGTGGTCCGGCGGTGGCTTGTCTGGCTGTATCTCAAGATCGCCTGAGTTAGGTCAGCAGTAAACGCCGTACCTCTGTCGGTGATGAGAACCTCTGGGGCGCCATGTCGAAGGACGATGTTCTCAACGAAGAACTTGGCTACCTCGGCGGCACTGCCTTTAGGCAGGGCCTTTATTTCGGCGTTGCGGGTGAGGTAGTCGGTAGCCACGACGATCCATTTATTTCCGCAAGTCGACGTTGGGAACGGGCCCAGGAGGTCCATCCCGATCTGCTGGAGCGGTCGCCGAGGAGGCTCGATCGGCTGAAGGAAGCCTGCTGGTCTTCGTGGGCGGTGTCTTCCGTCGCTGACAGTCTCGGCACGTTTTTACGTAGCGGGTGACGTCGGTGGCAAGGCGCGGCCAGAAGTACTTTTCCTGTACCCTGGCGAGCGTGCGGGAAAGCCCGAGGTGTCCGGCCGCCGGGTCGTCGTGTAGTGCCTGGAGGACTTCTGGTCGCAGTGCTGTAGGCATTATGAGAAGGTAGTCGGCTCGAAGTGGCGAGAAATTCTTCTTTATGACAACGCCGTTTCGCAATGCAAACGACGCGAGTCCTCGCTTGAATGCCTTTGGAATAATGCCGGTCTGGCCTTCGAGATACTCCACAAGGCCCCTGAGTTCCGGGTCGGCTCGCTGTCGTTCGGCGAAGTCGTCGGCACTTATGGTTCCCAAGAAGAAGTCATCCTCCTGGTCATCCTGCGGTGGCGGGTTGACGGGGGGCATGAGACAAGCAGTCGGCGTCAGAGTGTTTACGTCCGGACTTGTAAACGATGGTGACGTCGAATTCTTGAAGCCTTAGACTCCATCTTGCGAGGCGACCTGAAGGGTCCTTCAAGTTAGCTAGCCAACACAAGGCGTGGTGGTCGCTCACAACTTTGAAGGGCCTCCCGTAGAGGTAGGGGCGAAACTTTGACGTAGCCCAGATGATGGCGAGGCACTCCCTTTCTGTTGTGGAATAGTTGGCTTCTGCCTTGGATAGCGACCGGCTAGCATAGCTGATAACCCTTTCCACGCCGGCAGTTCTCTGGACAAGAACGGCGCCGAGTCCTACGCTGCTTGCGTCGTTGTGGATTTCCGTGTCGGCGTGTTCGTCAAAATGCGCAAGTATTGGAGGCGTCTGCAGGCGTCGTTTCAATTTTTGAAATGCTTCGATTTGCGCCGATCCCCACTTGAATTCCACGTCGTTTTTCGTGAGCTGAGTTAGTGGCTCGGCGATGCGTGAAAATTCCTTGACGAAGCGTCTATAATAGGCGCACAAGCCGAGAAATCGGCGTACGGCCTTCTTGTCGGTGGGCGGCGGGAAAGCAGCGATGGCAGCTGTTTTCCGTGGGTCGGGCGAACTCCAGACTTGCTGATAACGTGACCCAGGAACAGGAGTTTTTCGTATGCGAAGCGGCACTTTTCTGGCTTCAGGGTGAGTCCGGAGGCCTTGATTGCTTGAAGTACTGCGTCAAGTCGCCGGAGGTGTTCGTCGAAGTCTGAAGTAAACACAGTGACGTCGTCCAGGTACACCAGGCAAGTCTGCCACTTCAATCCTGCCAGCACTGTGTCCATAACCCGTTGGAAAGTCGCAGGCGCCGAGCAAAGACCGTAGGGCATGACTTTGAACTCGAAGAGACCATCTGGTGTTATAAACGCGGTCTTCTCTCGGTCTCTCTCGTCGACCTCAATTTGCCAATAGCCGGTCTTCAGGTCCATCGACGAAAAGTACCTCGCGTTGTGGAGTCGATCCAGGGTGTCGTCTATCCGTGGGAGAGGGTACACGTCCTTCTTCGTTATTTTCGAACAAAATAACGAAGAAGGACGTGTACCCTCTCCCACGGATACACGACACCCTGGATCGACTACCCAGCACCTCCACCAGATGTCACGTGGTTGTGACGTCGACGAAGGCAGCAGGCGACGTGTCCAAGATGAAACTGTTTATTAGGCCGAACTTGTGGCCGGTAAACGGAAAGTAAGATTACAGCAATACACGCTGGCACTGATAGCGGCGAGCACAGCGTCGGCCGTCAATCAAAACTGAACATCGTTGGAACGCGCCGGCTTTTATAACGCACGCGTCGAACATTCTAGCCTTATCAGTAGTCGTCGCGCAAGCTCTGGAATAATCTTGAGTGTTAGCGTCTTGCGTGCAATCTTAACAGAACGATCTACTACAAGCGAGAAGCTTCTGGAACAATAAGGCGCGGTCTGCGCCGAGTACTGCTGATAATCTTTGTGGGCGGAAATCGAATACAGCAACTGTGAAAATTAGAAACGCGCGTGGCAATATGCATGACAACTGATTTATCACTATTTAATTTCATTGACCATTCTTCACACCACTTAGAAATGGCACACAGGTTGGCTTGCAGGCATTTCTGGTCATTCGGAGCAGTAATTGTTTTAAATAGTATGCAGTCATCTTTGCAAAAAGCTTTATGTGTACTTGTGATGTGTCTATTGATTTAACAATGTCATTTATGTAAACTAAAAAGAGAACAGGTCCCAAAACACTGCCAATACTAGACATGCAGTCATTTACTTTAACATACTGCTTGCGATTATGAAGGTAAGAAAGGATCCAGTCAATGAGGTTCAGAGGTAGGCCTAGGTTATGCAATTTAGAAATGAGTTTGCTATGCGTGACAAGATCGAAGGCTTTACTGAAATCTAAAAAAAATAGCATCAATTTGATTCCCCGTATCGAGCGACGACGTGAACTCATGAATTGTTGTGACTAGTTGCGATGTGGTCGATAATTCTTTTCTAAATCCGTGCTGTAATGGCTATAGCAAGCTGTTTTCTTCAAGAAATGTGGTAATGTAATGTGTGATTATATGTTCTAATAGCTTACATGACGTACACGTTAAGGAAACAGGCATGTAGTTTGCTACGTTGAGACGATCCGGCAGTGTCATACGCCAATCATCGGGAATGAAGGAATTCTCGAAGGAGAGGCGAAAAACGTTTGTTAAAATGCGCGCAACGGGTTCGGCATACCTACGCAAGAATGTGTTAGGGATATCATCTGGACCAGCTGACGATTTAGTTTTCAGGATCAGCAGCAAAGAAAATATACCCTCATAAGTTATGAACTCAGAAGACATTACTGGAAGAAGGTTTTCATGTGGTGGTCCATGCTGGGGATCAGAAAATACAGAGCAGAAGTATCTGTTAAAGTGATGAGCGACAATCGATGCATCATTAACGATGGAATCATCAACGGTTATTTGACTGGGTGTAGCATCCGTTTGTTCTAAATATCGCCAGAATTTTTCTTCTTCGAACCACAACCACCAGCACCAACGACCGGGAAAGGAGGAACGTAACTTGCTAAAACTTGCTAGAAGTGACGCAGGCAGCCTCGCCGGGCGGCCGGCCTCACAAAGCAACACGTCGCAGGCAAAGGCACCCGAATCGAAGTGCAGCGAGGCTTGCGCGAACCATTCGCCAGCGTTCGGGAAAAGGAAATTGTTCTGTGCACCTTGTGGACATCCCAAGCGACAGCAAGCGTCAACGAAGGTTGTCATCGGTAGAAGGGAGTTGTGGGAACCTTAATCGTGTGATGGTTCCGTGCAGCGAACGACACATTGTGATGTCGCGAGTGGCGAACAATCCGGCGGCCGCTGGTGCGGCGCAAAACTGGCGAGTGAGCTCTTCTTGAATTATTTGTGTTATTCTTTTCAAAAAGTGCTAAAATTTAGTAATTTTGTGTTGATAACCAAGTAGGTCATCAAGACTAGCCTAGCTTTGCAAGATGGCAGTGAAAAATTCAGCGGAAATTTTGAATGTGCGTTGTTTGGAACACGTGTTTTTCTTTCTTAATATGAATAACTTCGGTAATTTTAAGCACACCACTGTAATATTTGAAGCGCTGATTGACTCTCTGTAGATATGCATTAATAGAAAACATCATAGTTGTGGGTTGATTCGATAAAAGATTATTAATTTTTATAAGTAAATCTAATTGGTTAAAAGATATTTTGGTCTGGTCAGTATACATAAACGGTAATATTTGTCGCTTTCTATATTAATAAACGCCAGATCGAGGCCTCTCATTACGTATAAATTATTTTGATTTATCATGTGAACTGAATTAATAAAAAAGGAATAACTGAAATCAGCGTTAATTCGTTATAAATTTAGCGAATTGGGCTAGGGAAATGCCTTTGGTACGGACTTTTTGAACGCATATACGTACTCATTTTGGTGAAAAAAACATGGTTGATCCCTCCGTCATAGAAATCGGTATAACACGAAAGTGAAACGCTTCCTTACAGAAGTAGTCGAATGTTTACTGCACATTGATATAAGAGAGCTTGCACCATGTCTATTGGTGTGTTGACCGTTATAGCACCCTTTAACGTGGATGCATCCACGTAGACGCTTGATGGTACATCTGTATCCCGACGACTAACGTCTATGATGAATGATTAAAGAAACCCTTGTAGTCATAGATGCTTGTGGTAGCTGTACGGGGAGAGCGGAGTCATTGAAAGCGGTGTGACAGGCAGAAGAGCGTCAATGATTGGGCGCCGAACTTGGGCTAAGGTCACCTACTCGCGGCATGTTTGAGTTATTGAAGACCACTGCCCCACCAAAATGAAACGCAACGCGCGTCGTTCTTCCCCGTTGGCCGGCTGCGATTTTTCGCGGGGCGAGCTAGGTACGCAGAATGCTAGGGACGCGGAGTTACGGCCACGCGACGCATTCGCGCGTCGCACAGCTATTATTGGTATCGACGGATGCTATGAGTGTGGATGCTAGGGGTAAGGTCGCCACCTGGCAGTGTGCTAATGCGTCGGCAAAATTGCACGTTTACTATTGAAACACGCCGAATGGGACGGACGCGGAGAAACAGCGCTTTGAAGAAACTAATCGTGCATTTCACGGTCATAATTCATTACTTCTCTTAGCAAGAGCACTGCGAGAGGACAGTGGTAGATATAAAAGGCTTGTTTTTAAAGCCTGCAAAGTATGTGACCGTAGCGCAGTGGATAGCGTGCCCGGCATCTCTTGTCGCGGACCTAGAGGTCGTAGGTTCGACTCCCGTTGACGGAACTTTTTTTCTTTGTCTTCTGATCGTGTGTATTTTTTCGACGTCACTTCCGTGACGGAAATACGTCACTCAAATCTTGGTGGACCCCGGCATAAAACACTTTCGTGTTAAAATTATTTTGATTGTATTAGTAATATCTGAGATATTAATCTCGAAGTATAATTGACCCTTCGGCGGACGTGCTGGTGCTTTCCTGACAAGAAAAAGAAGGGGGGAAAGGGGCTGACGAGACCAGTGACGAGGAATGCCATAGGAAAGTAGGGAGGGGTTGCTAGGCAAAACGGGTTGTGGGGCGCGTGATGTTTCTGTGGATGGCGGGGGGGTGGGGAGGGTGGGGGGGGGGGGAGGTTAGTGAACGCTTATTTCTGCAACCCATTTGAGAGCACCGCTCACCGTCGTTGGGCGGGAGTACATGGTAGTGAAAGATAAAAAAGAGGGCACGTTCTTCAGAAAGTGGCAGTCTTTTCTGTGTTGATGAGAGAAAGAACTATCGCGCTGCTGCATTTTTTTTCTGTGTTCAGTCCTGCTGCCATGGCCGTGAATGCAGTCTTTTTTTTTTTTTTGAGGAGGGGGGAAGGGGTGAGTTGCATTTCCCCGATTAAACAGGTAAAACTGTCAAAATGTTCGCCTTCATGTCCCATGTCTCTCTGAGAATAAAACAATTCTTGCTATCTTTCTCTGACGAACAGTGCGCGAAGACGAGACATAGTATTGACCTGGACGATGCAACGACGCTGGCCTGTGAACAGAAGAAGGAAAAGAAAATTCGTCGAATCCTGGTGCACACGTCGTGACACCTCGGCGTGCATCACCATCCGTGGCCTCCTGCCGGATGTCTTCACGGACCTGTGTGTTGAGTAAACTGGTCCACCTCCCCTCATTTCTGTCAGTGTACTATACTGATGATGCAATTGGCATAGGTGGCGTAATGCTTGTACTTTTGATTGCTAATTTATTTCGTTAAGTAGGAGTAGACTTTATTTTGTGCTCGAGCCTGTTCATTTGGAAACGATACATGCTCATGCAATAACTATTTTGAAAAATGTTCATTAGGATAAGTTTCACGACAGAGCGGGCGCTGGAAATTTAAAAAAAAAAGAAATACAATGCCAACTTTTCTCGAAGACTCTTTTGCAAAGCAAAATGAAGGTACGTTTTTCTTAAGAACCGGCCGCAAGCATACAAACTGTAAGTGCCTAATATGCTGGAAGTAGGACGATGACTGCATGCTAAAATGCGACTGTAATAATCATGCAGCTGTAATATTTTAGAAAATTAGCAAGTTAATCGGGAGAGGTATTCCTGATGCTGTTTTCGAGAGTACCAAAAGTCGCTCATTTTAGTGGAAAAAAATGCTTTTGAATCTGTCAGCAGAAGTAGAGGTATCGATTTAGAAATACAGTGAAACCTCGGTGATACGAATCTCACGGGACCAACGAAAAATATTCGTATCATCCGAAACCAGAAAGCATGGAAGGTTAGCATGCGACAAAAGAAAGCTGGCGTACATTTTCATTTATCGTTTTTCAGGGCCGCAGCAACGTCAGAAAGAACTCTGTATGACTGTCAGTTGAGTGTTTGTTTTCAGATGTATTGTGGTCAAAGTAACGGAAAAAGCGCTTTGACGCGATAGACCAAGGCCACAACATTTCAGAACCGCGGTCCCATGTTAAGATTTTGTTATCACGGTGGCGTTGGGGGGTGTTTTTTGGGAGATTTATGGTCGTGCCTGCACAAGCGCGACCTCAACACTCGCGCATGTTGACGTTGTGGGGCCTGACTCCTTCGCCAAGACCGTCCTCGCCTTCTTTTGGTCCTCGTCCACCTTTCATGGTATGTCTGATGCACGAGGCAGGCAGGTGTACACACAGTAAAACGAAGGCAGCCCGCGTCGATGCGCTAGAAAAAAAAAGAAGTATGGCGACAATGCATTCTGTAATCTAAACGCGAAGGCACACGAAGGTACATTAGAGCCTCAAAGATTCGAGCGCACAATCTTGGATGCCGTGACGCGTCTCTGAAGGTTTATTCTCACCGTAAGAAAAGTATTAACGTGTTTCTACCGATTTGGCTGCGCGGCGCGCCTGCGCGCGCTTGCGTTCCCGCGCTCGCGCGGGCTTGGCGCGTCTTCCGCGACAGCACCTCTTCGTACCTGGGTGGTAGCGTACGTTCGTATGAAACGTCGCGGGGGAAAACCGGTTCGCAACAACCGTACTCCATTACACTGCAGGCCAATGGGCTTTGGCCGGGACCAAAGAAGAATTCGTATCACCCCGAAATTCGTACGACCTGTGTTCGTATCACCGAGGTTTCACTGTATATGGAAAATTTTCGCCCGTTTTGAACTTTGTCCGCGGCACGGAGGTGTGTATTTATCATGGAGCGGCTGGCTGACACCGGAGTACATATGATCTGCTTCCTGATATTGAGCGCTCGTCCTGTCTTTTTTGTGTCGGTCCGTTTAAGAACCTTGGTGTTTTCAGGGACAGGCAGACAGTGTGGGATTTAATCAGTACCCGCGGCTTCAGTGTCCTCAGTTTTCGTGCCTCTGGCATGATTTGCAGTTCTCATGTATTATGTTTTTGATAAATTATGCAGGAAACAATTAGCGAAACCCTTGCGTCGTCAATGAATGTGATGGATGGTCCTTCGGAGATGGTTCCCGGCGGCTACGCTTCCTTCGTTTGTTGTGCATCGTTTTACGACATTCTGGACTTTCATTTCAACGTGCTGCGCTTAAAACTTGAGTGCCGCTGATATCATGTGATCTGTCTTCTTGTGTTCTTTTTTGGTGGCATTTGTATATCTGTTTCTTCTTGTCTTCTTTTCCCAAATGGTGGGTCATCAGCCACAAACTGCAGCATATTTTGAATAAATCAAGCAATAAGAACTCAAGTGTTCTGAATTTCATCTGCTAGAGCTCTGTGGAAAAAATACACAGTAACTCTGCAGTGTTTGCATGAGAATTCCTTCATGTAACCAATGCGTGACACGATCAGCATATAAACAAACAGCGGAGCAAAAAATTAAAAAAGAATACTCGTGATCCATCGCACTGCAATTCCGTCCGGACGAAGTAAGGACATTCGTAAAATACTCCGGAGCTGCCACGCGAAAACTCCGGATAGCCGGAGTGGCCCCGAGTATTTTCGGGGCCACTTTTCGGAGGTGCCCCGAGTATTTTTCGGGGCACCTCCGAAAAATACTCCGGAGGTGCCCCGCAGTCCCTCTGGCCAGCCGGAGCAAAATGCCGGTAAAAAGTGCTCCGGCGGCGCCACGCAATCACTCCGGTCGGCATATCAGTGAAAAGTACTGCGGCTGTGCCACGCAATTTCTCCGGCCAGCCGGAGTAAGAACTTTGCTCCGGAGGTCCGGAGTAAAAATTACTCCGAACAGGGGGGGGTCGTTAGAGGACAGGCGTTTTACTTTCACCTGAGAGAAATTTTCTTTTACAGTGTACCAAAAGGTAAATTTGATCACTGTGTCTATGACAAAGCTCGTATATGTATGTAAGTCTGCCAGACCTAACGTTGCTCTTCGTTATTGTTTTCTTCAATAGTAAGCTGGCAGACTTCGCGGGCGAGCTTATTCTAACAGTGCGAAATATCGCGGGTAAAAAAACGTGCGCAAACAGCATGAAAAATTGATTCCATCACAGTTTTCGACAAATTTCGATCAATTAGCTTCTCGAAAGTAAGATAATTGTGACGTTTGCAGTGAATTCTCCTCGATCGATTATGTAGACGGATCAGTAGCGTAGCCACAAATTTTTTCGGGGGGGGGGGGGGGTTCAATCATACTTTATGTATGTTCGTGCGTGCGTTTGTATGTGTGCGTGCATACACACGCAAGCAAAACTGAAAACTTTCGGGGGGGGGGGGGGGTTTGAACCCCCCCCAACCTCCCCCCCCCCCCCCTTGGCTACACCACTGAGACGGATCTCCAAACACGAGCGGAAAAGCAGGAGCATGCAAATGCACAGAAAAATATTATAGCGAGGTTTAAATTTCGTGCATTATTTTCTATCGTAATTTATATCTTCAGTAATAAATTTGTGTTTTCTAAATGGCTTATTGACATGACTCAACTTAAATGATCTAGTGATTGTAACGTAAGTATACGAACTTTCTCACACGAAGCTTTCATATTCAAAAGTGGTAGTAAGATTTATTTCCAGTAATCATGCAAAAATACATGACGATTGCGATACGTGATAGATCCTGGTGGAACTATTATTCAAGGTAAAAAGCTGGAGAGGAAAATTATGAGGGCCTTCTTCTCAGGAAACGTGTGATGCAGCAACGTCATGTCAGTAGAATTAAGCGCGAAATGTAAAGTTTTGGTAGTACTAGAATGCCACTTAAACAACGTTCACTTTTGCGAATGGGCCCTAAAGAATGCACTGCGTTTCCTGAGTCGCATGGACTTTCGTTAGTTCACTTGGGCAGCCCTGTGTAAAATACTTTTAATTGTTTCCTCCGCAATGACAAGTGGGGATGTTTCACCGGACAGGTGCTGTGAACGATTAGAAGTGTAAAGGAAAACAAAAGCTATGCATTTCATTAGATCACATTTGTAAACAGACTTCGTGCTGTAACAGTGCCATCATGCAACTAAGACAAATATATATATATATATATATATATATATATATATATATATATATATATATATATATATATATATATATATATATATTGCTGACATGCGAGCCCCCCCCCCCCCCCGAACAAAATTCCTGGCTACGCCACTGCTCGCTACAGTACGCTTGGGGAGCACGAGCTTAGTTTGACAACTAGCCAGAAGTATCATTAAATGGATTGCATACAATGAAAATACAGTAGTTGCTGAGAAAGAAGGTGAAAGTCTTAAATAAATTTTAAGACAAACGGTTGCACGCGCGAATAAATCTCTAGATGATGTTAGACGTGAGCGCACAGTAAACTCACGAAACGATCAAACCTGTGTAAATATCAAAGTTTTATTTAAGAACCTACAAACCGCGACTCATCTCTGCTAAAACTGACTTGTTTTTCGACTTTTCACTTCAATAGTAAATCTAGCACATCTGAGTTAGTGAAAGAGCATCTCTGCCCTTCCTTCGTCTTCATCGGTATCTGCGCTATTACCTGCGTTACGTTGTACTAAAAAGCCCGAGTGGTAACGCGGCTCTGCCCGGTCGTTAAATGTTTGCTTGAGATTACCGCTAAGAAAAAAAATACTACCAAGTCCAGGCCGTGGAAACCGTCACACAGCGAAACTGTCATCCCTTTTGTCGGACATTCGTCTCTTTGTTCTTCAGGTTAAGCCACAGACATCCCGAGTCATGACCGCGCTCGAATGCTGCGGTAGCGTTCCAGTGCGATCCTAGCCTCTTCCATTGCTATCCACTAGGAAAAGCTGCATGGTGCATCGAGCTAAAGTCACTGGCATGAGAAAAGTACGGCGACCATCCGGGCCACCGCCATATTTGGTCCAGCGCGGCTGAAGCTGTGGTGGAGCGGTGTTGATTTTATGCGAAGTAACGCACGTTTTACACATTGCCTGCGTTTTTGCAGTCCGCGAATGAAGCATACCGTTGTTCTTTAACTGACTGCGAAAGAAACGGCGGCAGTTATTACTTGCCTACACGCGCAGGCATGTGTACTAACCCGATAAATAAATGCGAACTGCACCGCATTAGCGCGCTTGGCTGTCGGCATTTATTAAATGCGTAGCGCTTCTTAGCGAACTTCTGCGCCTTTGAACATATCTATCTATCTATCTATCTATCTATCTATCTATCTATCTATCTATCTATCTATCTATCTATCTATCTATCTATCTATCTATCTATCTATCTATCTATCTATCTATCTATCTATCTATCTATCTATCTATCTATCTATCTATCTATCTATCTATCTATCTATCTATCTATCTAGCCACCCACAACTTTGTGCTCTCCTTGCCGATTCGTTAATAGCATGCATACCAAAATTCGTATGACATAGCACGACTGTATAAAGAAAATAAATGACAGGACATAACATCAAAATCATGACATTCACGTTATGGACCGCATATTTACACGCCACTGTCCTGGTGCTCTGGTGGCCGTTCGTTGGTATGGCATGGAACCAGAGTTGGTATGGCATGACAAGAGTTTATGACGAACATAAACTACTGGTCCTAACGCGCAAATCATGAGACGCTTGTCATGTACATGATTTACATGATATGTTCTCGGGGTGCTCCCGGCTGTTTAAATGAATGTATATGAAAATTATCATGACGAGATATATCTGTATCACGAACGTAAATGACAAGCTGCAACATGAAAATCATAACCTGCATTTCATGTGCGGCATGATTTACATGCCGCGCTCATGTTACACTTCGGCCTGTTCACTAGCTTGATATACGCCAGCATTGGTATTGCGTGACGTTACTGCATGAAGAACATAAATAACGGGTGGTAACATGAAAATAATGACATGCGTGACATGATCTCCAGGTTACCATCTGTCGTTTATGTTCTTCATACAGTCAAATCTGAAGATATAAATTCTGGAGTACAACAAGCCAGCGAACCGGCCGCATTGCCCCATGAGCATGGCACGTAAATCATGCTTTACAAGGCATGCATATCATTATTTTCATATGTCATGTTTGTCAGACAGTTACCTCACGCAATACCAATTTAGGTTAAAATAAAGCTAGCGAATCGGCCGCGACCGCACCATGAGCGTGGCATGTATACAAATCACGCCGTACATGACATTCATGTCATGATTTTCATGTTACCACTTGTCATATGTGTTTGCCATACAGTCACGTCACGCAATACAAATCTTGGTGTATATCGAGCAAGTGAACCGGCCACAAGCGCATCATGAGTATGGTATGTAAATCATGCTGTTCATGAAATCCATGTGATAATTTTCATGTTACCACCAGTCATTCATGTTCGTTAAACAGTCACCTCACGCAATACCAGTTTTGGGGAATATCAAGATGACCGCCCGGCCGCGAGTAAACCATGAGCGCGGCATGTAAGTCATGCCGTATATGACATGCATTTTATGATTTTCATGTTACCACTTGTAAATTATGCTCGCCATACAGTCACGTCACGGAATGCCAATTTTGGTACATATCAAGCTAGCGAACCGGCCGCGAGCACACCATGAGCTTGGCAAGTAAGTCGTGCCGCGCACATGACATGCAAGTCGTGATTTTTATGTCGCCACCTGTCATTTACGTTCGTCGTACAGATATATCTCGTCACAGCAGTTTTGGTATAGGGAACGTGCACTGAGCCGGTGGCGGCGCGGTGCGGGAGGGAACCAAAGGAATTGGCGTGCTCCGTGCAGCAGCCCACCTATGAGAGGAGCCGTCTCAGGTTGTTAGCGGTGCTTCACAGTGTCGCGTATAAATGTCGGTTTCGTAAACTAGGTGAATAACTATAACAACTGTGCACCTTGAACAAAGTTTTGCCGTTTCCCACCGCGACCATGCTTCAGAAACCGGCGAGAACTCTTGGTTAGAGTACGCCGCGTAAAGCAAGTGACCCCGCGGGCAACGTTACTAGACTAGGTTCAGTTTTCAAACTCCCGTAAGTGCGTGGACCGGCCACCGGTTCTCGCATCTCGTGGCGCTGTTGTTCCATCTTGATCGGCCAGTGCGGCGGAGGCGCGCGCGGCTGTGCACGCGGTTAGAGTGGGTACGCGGTGCGCATCAGGTGCGCGGCCGTGCACGCACCTGATGATGAATTTCAGCACAAATACAATCACCCGGTCGCAAGAGATATTGTTTTATATTATCTTGCTGGGTACGTCGTGAAAAAAGCAGGGGAATTATCCACCTGTACTGACTGTCTCGGAACGCTCACGGGCACCTCCAATGTTCCACCAGCGGCAATTCTGACCGAAATGCGGTCATGTGTACCCGGCGTCCTGCAGCAACCTTCAAGTGCCGACGTGCCTACCTTCAGGTATTGAGAGTGTTATTGAAGAAAAGACTCAACCTAAGGAGGTGTTTGGAGATCTGTTTTGGACAACTGTGGCAGAACTTAGCCAGGATACTCTTGTTCGTGTTGGTTGTCCGGTGCATTTTGAGGAGTTCACCGCCCAGATCATCAAATTTTACTTGGTGACACGAATGAATTTTTATGTGCGGTTCCTGCCACGAGAACGTGCCGTAAATGCGCAAGTAAAGTCTGCCCGCAAGGCTCAAACGAGCAAAGCACATATAGATATTAACGTTGCACTTGTGAATGTGGTGCTCTGATGGACGAAAACAGTGCTGGCTTCATTTTTTTTGTCATTTCGAAATAAAGTGCTGGGAGAGTATATATATCATGAGGTGTCTTATATTTATTGACGCACTTTACATTATGCACACCTATTGACATGCTGGTTGTTACTTCACGGTTGCTTCCGCGATTAAGAATAGTTGGCCAGAAAGGATTAACAGGCTTTTCCTTAGGGGTGTGCGAATAGTGAAATTTTATCTCGAATCGAATAGTGCCGAATAGTGGCCAAAAATGTCGAATTCGAATCGAATACTAAAGATGTTGTTGAAAATTGAAAGAAAGAAAGAACAAATAAATGCAATCTGCTCATGTCCTCGAGCACATAACGTGGTGAGTGACTGCCACCGAACGACTACAAATTGTCATGCAGAAACACAAGCTGTTCCACATGACCTGGCTTCAAACTTTCTCGTCGTGATGCTAAGATGTTTCCTGCAGTTTAAAAGAACGATCACTAGGCGTCTCAGTAGCAGGGATGGGAAGGTATCGCAAAGCAATTTTGGCGATACCTGGATGAAGTGTAATTCTGTGTGCTTTCCACTATTTCAAAGGATCATCCTTTCTTGGTGTCAGGAGCTCATTAAAGTAGTTCTGAAAGTCTTGACTATCAGGTATGAGCTCTTTTTTGACGCTAGCAGTTCGACATTCTCCCAGACTGTTCTCTGACCTTTTCTGTGGAGCCACGTAGGACGTGCGGAAGTGACTTAATCTCCTTTAAAATAAACGCGCACTCACTTTTGAACCAGTATATCGATGAAAGTATTAACGGACGGCCTTCTGTGACGGCATTAGCGTCAGTTTCAGCCACCCCACTCTAACTAAGTTGCACCATCGGGCCTTGTCGCACTTTAGATATTCGTCCAGTCGAATTATTCGAAACTTCAAATACTAGCTATTCGAAAGTCGAATCGAATTATTCGATTAAGTATTATTCGATTCGAATTCGAAACTCGAATACTCGCACACCTTTACTTTTCCTACGAAACACAGTTAACTTGAGTCGCACGAACGTGTAGCGCGTTTTCAAGACCGTTACAGTTAAGACGCGGTGGCGTGTCGTTCTGACACTGAAAGCGAAATTAGCTTTGAAACGAGCCAGGCGTCTTGATGACGGTAACAGAATGTAACGGGAATCTTCACTATGCCTCGTTACTAAATGCACGAGAATCTGCAACAGCTCGTTAACAGAGCCTAGCGGACGGTCAAGGCTGCTGGAGCTCTTGAAAACGCACTTCATCAGCGCACTCCGGGAGGCGTATTTTGAAATGCTGGAGTAGCAGCGCACGCGAGAGAGAAAAGAAAGAGAGCGAGGAGGGAGCCAGCACCTCCTCCGGATTGCTCGCGCGCCATTGGTTCTTCTCGCGAGGTCACGTGGCTGGGGACGCGGGCGCGCTCACAAACGCACGCACGCACAGAGGAGTGTATATGGCTGTTCCATCGTGCGGAAGCACCCTCGCAACCCTCGCTCCTGTGCTACAGTGTCTACCTATGCCTATGCGACTGGGGTCTCTACGGCTGTTTCATCGTACCGAGATACCCACGCCTCGCCGCACACTTTCTCTACCTTCCCTTTCTAAATGCACAATATTATGGCCGCATTCAATCACAAACACAGCGTCGTGCCTTTCGATACGATGAGCGAGCATGCAGCATGTCTGTCCTATAAGTATCAATAATCCGCATGTGTTTTACAACCCGCAGTAGCTCCACGTAAACATGAACTAGGTGGTCGAAGTCGAGGCCAATGCGACCGTTCTTCGTTTGGGAGCACCCATGTCTTCGCAATGATCGTCGATATCATCAAATGTTATTAGACTTGCCTTTTCGCCAATCGTGAAGAAAACTAGCTGGCAACATGCAAACTTTCCGCTTTGGATTTTGGGTTTCCCTGTCGACGATCCACGTCGTATTTGTTGCCTGGTTGTGGCTGGCGATCAGGGGCGTAGCCAGAAATTCTTTTTGGGGGGAGAGGAGGGGGGTGCAACCATGCTTTATGTGTGTTCGTGCGTGTGTTTGTACGTGTGCGTGTATATATACGCAAGCAAACCTGAAAAATTTCAGGGGTGGGGGGGTTGAATGGGCTACAGGGGGGAGAGGTTTAACCCCCCCCCCCCCCCTGGCCTACGCGCCGGCTGGCGATTCACTCGACGCGGAGGCACTCCACGTTGACAATCGGAACCACTTCGCTCATTGAAACTATCACCACTTTATCGAAACCCCACTCGCACGCACCCTCGACGCACGGTAGCGCTATAGTGCCTAGAATATACTAGTATATTCTAGGCACTATAGTAGCGCAGTGGCGTGAGCGGCCGCCCGATCTAAAGGGTACCATCCATCCATCCAAGGCAGCGAAGGGGCGAGGGTGCTTCTGCACGATGGAACAGCCCAAAACACACCTCCGTGTCTGCAAGCGCACGGCCGGTCTAGAGGCGCGCGCTCGCTCCCTCCTTTTACGGCCTGAGCAGCCACCGCGAGTACAATGGAGTTCTTTCTATACAGTGACGACGGCGCGCTCCGCGTGAGGGCGTCGCGAGCCAACCCTTCAAAGCGCGTTTGGCCGCATACGCTTCGTCTTATAAAGTAGCTGTTGCCGGCCGCTTTCGCGTGCTAATTAATTTTTTCGCTGATAGGAAGCGGTGAGAGTAGTAGACGTACATGTGGGGACGGTCTGGCTTTCTCGGCATTCATGCATTCGGCAAATGGAGACGCACACGCAAGGCTACCAGAATTTTTTTTTTAAAGGCTCGACCGCCTTATATTCAATGAATTCGAAAATGCTTGAGGCCCAGATTTAGGTGCACGTTAAAGAACGCCATGTGGTTGAAATTTCTGGAGCCTCCACTACGGTGTCCGTCATAATCATATTGTAGGTTTGGCACGTTAAACCACAACAATTATTATTGTCACCTGATTATGCCGCAAACACATCAGTGAATGCAGATGAGGTGGAGTCACAAAAAAACATGCGCGAGGAACAGATTGCCATCGTTTTACGCAGTAAATCCTAACTCTTTGGTTGACAATGGTATGGATGGCATGCTGATGCATATATAACCGAGTGCATCCTTTTGCTCAGTTTCTACAATGATACGTGAAATCTGATCCTTATGGCGAGCCACTCACTCGTGTGGTTGCTCATGTTGTTGTTTTCCTCTGTGTGGCTCATAGTTAATGCAGGGGATCGGCCGAGTAATGGGTGAATTTTCTCAATATTTTCCGTAGTGTAGCATTCGTAGAAGGTACAGTTCAAGATATCAATTCATCCCATTTCTCGGAGTTGCAGAAAATGAAAAACAAAAAAACAGGCTTGGTTATAAACTCATCGATGCTTCCCCGAGCAACAGAAGCGGGTGCGTCAGTTCTTTATTTTTCCTCTTTGTCTCCGGCGTGCATTATTTCGCCTTGAGATTCTTCTCATTTGTTTACCTGCAAACCCATCTTCTTTTCCTTCTTATTTCTATGCTTCAGTGCCTGTCTTAGACTGTATCAGTACCTGCTATTTCATGTTATGTTTAGCTTGTGTTTTTCTATTTCGAACAGTTTATTATTATTATTATTATTATTATTATTATTATTATTATTATTATTATTATTATTATTATTCCTGCTACTGTGATTTTCACTTGGAGATAAGTGCAAAATACAGTGGCCGTCCCCGTTGAATTTCAACTTTTTGCAGTATTTATTTATTATGATGCCTTCCACAAAAAAGTACAAATTTTATTATTTTCAAGTACCGCGACGGCCGGCGTGTGTATTTGAAATAAATGTTTTATAAACCATTTTTCTATCAAAAAATAAGTTGTACGTAATTTTTTCTGCCGATCGGTGATCACGCGGCTGAGCCTTCTGAGTGCAAACACACAATCGCACATGCGCTTCAAATACAATATTCAGCTTCCTACTCATTTCTCGATGCTATAGAAAAAAAATGTTTTGTTATAACCACGACGATGCTTTCCCGAGCTTGTCCTTGCAGTTTTCAGCAGTGTACGTTATGCATGTCTTGCACCGCGCTCTATAATTTTTTTTTTCATATTATAATGGTGCACGCCTTGCCAACGATGTTGTACTGGTAGAAGGGGGGTGATTGGACTATGCAGGCCTACGACTGACAGCAGGTGGACGAAGAGATCTCGATCTGTTTTCGGGGTTTGTTCCAGTTTGGTAATAAAGGCGCAAATAAGCTTTCCGACGCTTACTCATATGCTTCGAGGTAAGGGGACATCAGTCACACGGCGCGGAATTTGTAATTGTCTTTTTTCAAGCGAGACATTTCGTAAGCGAATACACTTTGCCCGACGCCTTGTTTAATGGACCTATGCTATTCCTGCACATTCCAATGCTGTTGCTGCAGTATCATGTGTATCTGGCTCTATATAGCGCAGGGGTTTCAAAAACGCGCCCCGCGGTCTACACAGGGCTGCATTCGTCCCATTTTTTAAATTATTTTCTTTATAAGTACGTCCTTAAGCTACATAGGCATGACAAGTCTAAAGCCGTTTCTTCTGAGGCACCCCATGCGTCCACCATACGTTCATACATAACCGTGAAAGAAAAGTCAACATTTCAGAATCGGAGACCAGGTTTTAGTCATTGTGGAGATAGATATGTTGTTGGAATTTCGCCACCAAATACCCTTCAGAAATGACATCTTAATGAGATATGGGAAATACATTTGAAATGGCAAAATTAGGAGACATTTGGTACAATCTATTCCCCACCCCAACCCCATCCTACCCACTGTCCTGGCCCTTGCGGGAGTAAAGCTTCGTGAATGCAGAGCGTTAGCTGATGCGACTTTGAGACCCCTGCTATAGCGGAACAACAATGTGGGCGCACAAAGCAGGCTGTACATGTTCATCTCGCGTGACATGACCACTGGGAGTCGTGACGGAGGCACGGAAGACAAATATGTTTATATGGATTCTATCTAACGAGACTCCGTGCATTCCTTTCGTTTTAGTGGAGGGCTGGGATATTCAAGATCGTTTCGCAGCTTTAGAGCTCTTGCGATGATAAGTAATAAATTTGTTATATTAATTTAACTACTGTGATCACTGAATAACATTTGGGATATAATAAAGAACGCGAATAAAGCCCCTAATAGCCAGATGTTAAGTATGTAAGCGTCTGGTCTATTTACTCTTATCTCGCCGGGACAAGACTCTTGATAAGCGCGCAAATGCGGGCGGCGACGCCACCTTGAAATTCGCGCAGCAGAAGTCGTCACGTCATAGATTCTGACGGCGTCTGTTGGGGCCTACGTATATTCTAATCGGTAAAAATGAAGTAAATTGACCTCTGAGTGGCCCATAGGCTTAACATGCCAAGTTTCAGGATATGTTGAAGAGCCAGTGCCCCCCAAAATACGTCGTATACAGTTTGAAATCCGTGACGCCACGCGCGGGGATTTCAGCGCGAAATTGTAAAATGGAACTTTGACCTTAGCTTTTTCCTGTGTTAAGAAACATATGCTGTTGAAATGAATGACATTCGAGTTCTCAGAGCACACATTATCAGTCTAAACCGATTCAGTGTTTTACTTTAGTGTCCCTTTAAGAACTGAGAGAAGTCCAGGCCCGGCCCGACCCGAGCCCGCCACCTCAAACCCGGGCCCGGCCCTAAGCCCGGAGCTTCAGGCCCGAGCCCGGCCCGGGCCCGCCGTGAAATCTACTTTACCCGGCCCGGCCCGGCCCACGGGCCGGGCCGGGCCCGGGTTTTCGGGTACGCCCGAGCCCGTGCAGTGCTCTAGCAGTGCAGGCATAGCGCAGAAATGTTTCATACTGGCGTCATTCCACGTCAACTGTCCCAACCAGGGCGCTCGGCAAAAATCAAGTTCTATCAAATAGTCTAAAAAAATTGCACACATATGGACATTAATTCTACAGTAATTTCCCAAAATATTTTGAGCGGCAAAAATTTTTTGCGCACGTGACCACCATTTGAAATTCATGAGATGGTGGAAAACCAGGTGCGACAAGAACATTTCCTATAAATCGACCGTTTCGCGCATTCTTTCAACACTTGCTTTTTGCGTTTTTAGAGCATCATGCTTTTATTATATGACCGTTCTTTATGATAGCTTTAAATCTCTCACTCTTTCGCGCGTAGACAATATTTAGTAAACTGTAACGTTTTCGAGAATGTTTCTACAGAACACAATTGTCAATAAAATACATAAATTAGTTCTATCAAGCTCTCCATAAAACTTACTATTTAGAACTATTTTTGTTTTGCCTGTGTCCGGCGCATAGGCTCTAATATAAAATCCAGAACTTGGCAAAAACGTCACTTTGGTCTATGTTGAGACGTCTGTAGCACCCTAAGGTGGTCCAAGAAAATATCTGGAGAGAAGCGCATACGATTTAGAATCATAGCGACTTTGTTTGTAGCAAGTTTATTCGAAGCCATTTTTGTTTTAGTGGAGAAAAAAATTATTTAAATTTAGTCTGACCATTGCATTGTTTTGCTATGGGTGCAATACAAGCCAACTGAATTTGTTGCATAAAAAAGAGTTTTAGTGTACTCACAGCACATGGTTCTAAGTTCTTCTTGTTAGTACTCTATTTTGTTTACTAAATATAGAGGTGATAATAAACAGAGGTAAAAATATAACAATGCGAATGTGTTATATGCCACTATGTCCCCAACAATGAATTGCGATACTTATCGCATGTGGCTTTGATAATCAATTGGTGTAAAAAAAAAGACGGCCCAACGTGCACGTAGATCTCAGGAAGGAGGCGTGAGCATGGTCATTTGTAGCTGATCCACACGAAGTGTATTTATGTATTCTGCAAGCAACGGCGCACGAGGAGACCACGCACCGCGCATTCACGCCTACCTTACGTTGTCCGCGACCCTACGGACGGAGTATGCCAAAGCTGTTTTTCACAGCTTGATTTGGGTGGTTGCAGGCTGCAGATATTGGTTAGGGTAGGATTTGTCAGTCTGGTAACATGCACTGTTTTACAGCTGATATGAGATCAGAACTTTCGATTTTTATGGCGCAGTCGTCAGCCGCCGCCTCCGCTGTGCGCCAATGCAATAAGTAAAGCAATTCTTTTTTGGGAGCATAGTGGAATATAATACATTGGCATTGTTATATTTTTACCTCTGTTTATTATCACCTCGATATGTAGTAAACAAAATAGAGTACTAACAAAAAGAACTTAGAACCATGTGCTGTGAGTACAATACCACTCTTTTATGCAGCAAATTCAATTGGTTTGTATTGCCCCCCATAGCAAAACAATGCAATGGTGGGACTAAGCTTCAACAATTTTTTTTCTCCGCTAAAACAAAAATGGCTTGGAACAAACTTGCTATAAACAAAGTCGCTATGATTCTCAATCATATGCGTTTTTCTCCAGATTATTTCTAGACCACCTTAGGGTGCTATAGACGTCTCAACATAGACCAAAGTGGCGTTTTTGCCAAGTTCAAGATTTTATTTTAGAGCCCATGCACCGCACACAGGCAGAACAAAAATATTTCTAAATAGTAAGTTTTATGTTGAGCTTCATAGAACTAATTTATGTATTTTATCGATGATCGTGTTCTGTAGAAATATTCTCGAAAACGTTACAGTTTACTAAATATTGTCTACGCGCTTAAGAGTGAAAAATTTAAAGCTATCATAAGGAACGGTCTTATAATAAAAGCATGATGCTCTAAAAAGGCAAAAAAAGCAAGTGTTGAAAGAATGCGCGAAACGGCCGATCTATAGGTAATTTTTCTTCGCAGCTGGTGTTCCGTCATTTCATGAATTTCAAATGGTGGTCACGTGCCCAAAAAAAATTTTGCCGCTCAAAATATTTTGGGAAATTACTGTAGAACTAATGTCTATATGTGTGTAATTTTCTCAGGCTATTTCATAAAAATTGATTTTTGGCGAGCACCCTGGTTGGGACAGTTGGCGTGAAATGACCCATTGACGTTCAGCGATCCCTGTAGATGGAAAAAAACCGACGCATTAGTCACGACTGCTGGCTTCCAAACAACTACAGTCTCGATATCTCTATATATTTTTCTAGAATATGTATTATATATATATATATATATATATATATATATATATATATATATATATATATATATATATATATATATATATATATATATATATATATGTATATATATATATATATATATATATATATACAGGGTGTCCCACTTATCACGCAGCATGATTTAAAAAAAAAGCGGGACGGCGTTTCGCGAAGCAGGCCTTGTGGATATTATGCCCAGTATACTGCCCAGTATCCCAGAACGTGAACCAGAACGTGGGCGAGAGGGTCGAGAGGCGAATCAGCTCGACGAGTCAGCGCCAGGTGTACTACGACAATAATCAAATATCCGAGAGCCAGGAGGGATCCATCGTCGAGTACGAGGAGCGCAGCCCGATGCCAGGACCTAATGGCAGTCGCCACCACGTGGGAACGTTACGCGGACCAAGATATGGATCGCTGCCCAAGCCGCTCAAGCTACATGGGTCGCCGCTCAGGTGGGGGTTCGCGGTCAAGTTCACGACCAGGTTCGCGAACAGATTCGCCGTAAGTCTTACAGCCGATCGCCGTGATTGTCGACGTGATGAACTTCGAACCCCCCCAACGAAGAGGATCACAGGCGCGCTTGCGCATACCGAAGGGGCTCGAGGGACCGTATGTGACGTCAGCAAGCGCCACTGGCTGTCGTTCGAGACGGCGCTCTGAGCGGCGAGCGACGGCACGGGCATGCGCGTGAAAGTGAGCAGATCTGGACGCTGGTCGACAAAATATCCTTCGATTTGCGCGGTCGACGACTTCGTGGAACTCCTCGGGTGCGCGTTGCCATAAGTATTTGCGTCATGTCCAAGTCAATCCAGGTGAGACCATCCGGTTTCCTCCTGCGCCTGGTCTTCCAGCGATGCTTCCAACGCTTGTTCCATATCCGTGATGTTGAACGCGTCGACCTTGACGGACTTGCACTGTAGATGACCTAGTTTCCCTTGGCATGGACATTCATAATGGCGTCTCTTCCAGGAGGTTCTTGATTTTCTAATCTTGGATGCGTTCAGCTTAGAAGCACCATCCGTTTGCCTCCGCCTTGATCCTCGGTGCTTCATACGCCGCTGTGACACTGTCTCGGCATTTCGCACTTGCACTGAGACTGGCTGTACGATCGACATCCTTCTCAACCTTCTCGTTTGTAGCTTACAGGAACGGCGGCAGTTATGAGAAGTGCCGACGACAGGTCTTTTGTATCCTCGTGGTTTTCCTTCTGCTTCCTTTCGCTTTATGAACTGGCCTTGATTTCCTTCCGTGAGGCACTTGCACGCACGGTGGTGAGGACTTCATAACATCTGAATCTGTCGCCTCCGGCGTGCACTCGTCCTCGAGATCAGGTGGCTCGCCTTTTGTATTTCCATAGGCTTCTCGCTTTTCTATCGTAGATATCTCTTCCTTCACCACGTACACCTCAGTTGTAACTGTCTCGTCAATAGTTTCATGGGTAGTGCACGCTGACGAGAGTTCTGAAGGCGTGGGCCAGATCCTCAGAAATAGCGGTTGTTCTGGGCGGATTTCTTGGATCGTCTTTACTGCAGTTAAAGCGCTAATTTGTCGGCTTCCACCATGCTCATCAGTCTGTCGTGAGGCCGACTCGTCTGGCATCTTTGCGACAAAATTAATGTTCAGTACGCGTTGGCTGGATGGTGGTGACGCAGATACAGAGAGTACTTTGCTTTCTGCTTCTGTTTTAATCTGTTGCTTTATTGATTCCAAACCAGCCTGTCGAGCCCTCAATACGTCGGCGATCTTATATTCTGTTCTGACCTTTGCTCGAATAATCTGGCGCACATAAACGGCTGCTTCTTCCATCTTAGCTTCCAAATAATCGATGTCAACTGTGTCTTCTATCTCTTTATCAATACTTTTGAGAAGCTCGAACTGGTTGGTCAAAATTCGGTGAATATTTCGCAACTCACTTATTGCTGGGCGATCCACGTGAAGAAGATGTTCGATCTTTGCGATGGCTTGCGTGGCGGCCTTGCGTACTTCACTCCGCCTTTCGAATAGGGCCTCCATGATCCGGTCCAGTGTCGGAAACGTGAAAATTCACTGGTCGGCAGCGTCGCGAGGCAGAGTCGGCGTCAACGCGGGATCCGTCACACAAGTTTCGCGCGACAGAGTTCCGGACATCGTCGAGGTGTCATGCTCCACCATCTAGGTCACGGGTAGGGTTAGGCCTCGCACATCAGCTTCACCCAACGGCGGCGTCGCCAAATTCCTCCAGGCTACAGATGTGGTCAGGAGTTCGTAAAGTCCGCTCGGTCTCACCTCTGAAGGCCCTTTCTCCCGGGTTTCGGCACCAGAAATAACGTCGCGCAATAAATGACCCGAGCCCTAGGCCAAGACGACCATCTTTTTATTCCACAGATCGTGCTAACTTCTTCTTCCTCCTTCTTGTTGCCGCGCGGCCGCAATCGTCCGCAACATACTCCCAAGGGGCCAAGGCGATCACGAGGCAGTTGAATCTCGCTGACTTGCCTCCAGAATGTATAACTTCTGAACGGGATCGTTTTATGGTGTGATTGCTGGAACTCTTCGGCCACTTCCTCAGCTGTCTTGGGTTCCACTTCACCAGCGTACTCGCGCTTTTCTTCATCAGAGATGGCCCTGCAGATTTCAGTGAGTGCAGCCAGGGACCTTTTCATCTTTGGCGGCTCCTCGGTCATGCCTAGGGTCACGGCCGGGCCCGTGCCATCTCCCGACTGCGCCAGGGGCAAGACTGGAGGCTCATTAGGGGGCGTAGAAGTCGCAGACGAAGCCACGTCCAACTTGGCGGCCAGCGATGACCTCGGATCAGCTGCAGCCGCCGCCACTGCTGCGGCCACCACTTTGACAGTCACGTTCACAGCCGCAGCCGCAGCCACGGGGAGGCCCTTGGCGACCACACCACGCTGCAGCATGGCCTGCATATTCTTGCGGGCGGCTTCCAGAAGCTGGGCCTTATCCACCTTGACCACCGAGGACTCCCTTTCCCGACTGCGACTTTTCCTCTTCCGTTCTGGAGGACTGTGGGTTCTAGAACGCCGCCGGCTTCGGCTGCGACTCTTACGTGGCGGCGGCGACCTCCTTTTGCTCACGCTCCTCTTCCGGGGGCTTCTGCTCTTCTTCCTCAACCGTTCGGCACTCCGCTTGCGCTGCAGCTACATGGCCCGGCTCCAGCTTCGTCGCGGACAGGCTCCTGCTACGAGGCCTCCTCTCTCGGCTGCGCCTCCTGTCGCGGCTGAGGCTCCTCCTCTCCTTGCTGCGGCGACTTGTGTCCCGGCTACGGCTCATTCTTCTCTCGCGACTTTTGATTCTCTTTTTCTCTCGGCTCAGGCTTCTCTTCTTCTCGCGGCTGTGGTTCCTCGTTAAAATACGCTCTGATTGTCGTGTCATACTGCTTGAGGAGTTCGGGCTGTGGTCTGAACCTATTTAATTGTGCTTGCGGACGCCGCTCCGCCACCCATCGATTGTCGCTGCCGGCAGGTATTCCTGGATCCTTTAACATCAGCGGCACCTGGTAGCGCCCGTCTAGCTTGATAATGCCCTCTTCAAATGCCTCAAGTTCTGGCGGAGCCTTGCTCTTTCCCTCAGCAGGTGCCTTGATCCCCATGACGTCGACACGCCACATCGCAGAAAGATCACAGTCAGGAACTAACTTCGTGCTGCAGTGCAGGAATAGAGCGCTCGTAGATGCTGAACTTCCTTCGCGTTCCGTGGTGCCCTGAACGGTCCAGCCGAACTTGGTTTCCACGGCCGTCAGGTTGCTGCTTAAATGATCAACCTTTCCAGTCGCGACCTTCCAGTAGACGTCGGAACCAAGTAAGACGCTTACTTCCTGTGGGTGCCATGTGTCGGTATGAAAGTTGTCTGCGGCATCATAGTTCTTGTCGCACAAAAGCTGCAAAATATCAGTGCTGAGCGACGGGCTTGTAACTGCACGCACTTCGGGGACCTCCAAGGCCTCCACGGTTACCGCTATGTCCCTACGTTGGCCTTGTAAAGTCAAAGCTACCCGTCGACTGCGCATTACTTCGCGGGGCTTCGAGTGGCCGAACGTCACCAAGGAAAGTTCTTCGGTTCCGATAACCGGGCATCTGAGGTCCTTTGAGACATCCGCTCGGATGAATGTGCGCTGGCTACCGCTGCGAAGAAGAATGCGCACGAGACGCTTTTGGGACCCGCACTCGATCCAGACTCGTCCTGTTTGGAGAAGAACGGCGGTGCTTTCGCTCAGGGCGCTTGGGGCCGACGTCACTGACGGCGTGTTCGTGCCTCGCCCGACGATGCGAGGCTCGTCCTGGTTCACTGTCGTTGCGTTTGTACGGGTTGGGGCTGCCGGCGTGAACAATTCACAGAGGATAGTGAGATGTCGTCGGTTGCACTTACTACAGATGATGCTGCGCGCACGTCGGCAAAAACGCGCCATGTGGTTTTGCAAGCCGCAACGGTAGCAGCAACGAGCAGTGCGCAACCGAGCCCGTTTTTCCTCAGCCGAAAGTTGAACGTTGCAGTCCGCGATGGTGTGCTGACAACTGCTGCATAAGGGGCACACCTCTTCCGTCACTGCAACATATTCGGCAGCAAGTGCGGACGCTGTTGGCAAATGTCCCATCGGTGCTGACGGAGGTTCGACATCTTCTTCGGGCAGTAACCGCGAGAAAGCAGACGGTGTTCGTCCTGGCCTGCCTTCCTCTCGAACCTCAATTTGTATGCGCAGGAAGCTTAGCATTTCTGCAGCCTGACGAGCTCTTTCTTCGGGGGGTCGCTATACCGGACGTATCCTGCGCGCCTTTGGACTTCTGCCGGTAGAGGTTCGCGAGGTCGTCAGGCAGGCACCTCATTAGGACGCGGTTGAGGACCACGTTGTATTGGTCGGGTGAGACGCCCAAACCGGTCAGTGCCGAGACGCGAAATTGTACCTTGTCGTAGAGTAGGCGAAGTTTGTCGACATCTGCCGAAGACTTGACTGGTGGTAGGGCGAGCAGGTGGTCGATGTGCTCGTTGATGAGCAAGTCGCGTCGGCCAAATCGCTACGTCAAGGTCCTGATGGCGATCGCATAATTGTCCTCCGTGAGTCTAATGCCTTCGATGGCTCTCTTCGCGGCGCCACTCAAATACGAGAGGAGGTACTTAAACTTCTCAATCGGCAGAAGGTCTTCATTACGGTGGATCGTGGCACTGAAGTGGTCCCAGAAGGTCTGCCAGTCTCGAAGTGCGCCGGAAAATGTAGGTATCTGAAGTTTCGGCAGGACCACTGTTCGATGACGCGGCACGGTTGCTGGACCGGGTGTCCCCTCTGTTACACGAGGTGCAGCGTCAATGACCTCGTTATGCGCTGAGCTGCCGGCCCCAGCGACGTCGGCGTTCGGTAATGTAGCCTCGGGCCTTGAAGTCCTCGTTGCCGTCGCTGTGTTGGCGTGTTCGCGCAGGAAGAAGCGCGCTCGAGACACGGCGTAGGACACCGTCCGGTCGTATTCTTCCGCGGCCTCGAGCTCTTCGTCATAAGCGTCATCGTCCGTGGCGTCGAGGATATGCTTGTTGAGGTTGCCGAGCTCGACGTTCTTCTCAGTCAGGTATGTCACGTGAGAATCAACTTGAGCGGCATCGGGAGCCGTGGCCTGAAGTTCGTCGGTCAGGAGCGTAATGGTTCGTGTGACGCTGGCCCTGACGACGCCACGGTTCTTGCGGAGCCGCTCCAACAATGCCATGGAAGCTGGAAGTCTTGGAAGGGCGATGACCGGGGGCGTTTCGGCACCAGAAATAATGTCGCGCAATAAATGACCCGAGCCCTAGGCCAAGACGACCATCTTTTTATTCCACAGATCGTGCTAACTTCTTCTTCCTCCTTCTTGTTGCCGCGCGGCCGCAATCGTCCGCAACAAAGCGTACATTGCCATCGGGTGTCACAACACGTGAATATCATAACGACTTCGTGGTTTAAAGCCGGCCACCCATTACAAGAGGCACACACGTTACTGCGCATATTCCCTTAACACCACGCAGTGGATGCATAGCAAGTATGCACTAAGTTGTTGAAGTACGCACCAGGGACAGGACATCGCTATCACGTTCAACTCTTATAGGCGAAGCTTAAGGGTCCCCCCAATTTTTTTGCAGCTTGTTTCTTCACATTTCATTGCGCGAGAAACCAAATTATGCGCTGTTGTATCACATATCATGCCGCGCTAAAGTTTCTCGCACTGCTTACGCGAGCAGGGGAGTAGATCTGCCTTGCGAATGGAGAAGGTGTCGCCTGTCTTTCTTCCACCACTGCAGCAAATTTAGGACATCTCTGCGGACTTCTGCACAATGAACATAGCTGTCCAGCTCATCCTTTCATTTCTCTCGGTCCCGAACGCCGTGCCGATCTTCAATGCCATCTATAAAACTCCTCTTTGAGGGTTTATCCTTGCAGTTTTCAGCATTGTATGTTATGCATGCTTTGCCCCGCGCTCTCTTTCTTTTTTTGTCATATTATAATGTTGTACGCCTTCCTAACGATGTTGTACTGGTATAGAAGGTGGTCATTGGACTACACGACTGACAGGAGGAGGGCGAAGAGATCTCGATCTATTTTCAGGGTTTGTTCCAATTTGGTAATAAAGGCGCGAATAAGCTTTTCGACGCTTACTCATATGGTTCGAGGTAAAGGAACATCAATCACATGAGACGGAATTCGTAATTGTCTTTTTTCAAGTCAGGTATTTCGTGAGCAAATATACTTTGCCCGAGGCCTGTTTTAAGGGACCTATGCTATTCCTGCACATTCCAACGTTGTTGTGGCATTATTATGTATCTCTCGCGCTATATAGCGCAGAGGTCTCAAACACGCGGCCCGCGGCTCGCACACGGCTGCCTTCATCCGATTTTACTTTATTTATAAGTACTTTCTTAAGCTACATAGGCATGACAGGTCCAAAGCATTTTTTTTCTGAGACACCTCATGCGTCCACTATGCGTTCATACATAACCGAGAAGGAAAAGTCTATATTTCAGAATCGGCCTCCATATTTTAGGACGTGTACCCGTCTCCCACGGATTGACGACAGCCTGGATCGACTCCACAACGCGAGGTACTTTTCGTCGATGGACCTCAAGACCGGCTATTGGCAAATTGAAGTCGACGAGAGCGACCAAGAGAAGACCGCGTTTATAACACCAGACAGCCGCTTCGAGTTCAAGGTCATGCCCTTCGGTCTTTGCTCGGCGCCTGCGACTTTCCAACTGGGTTATGGATACAGTACTGGCCAGGATTGACGTGGCAGACTTGCCTGGTGTACCTAGACGACGTCATTGTGTTTGCTTCAAACTTCGACGAACACCTCCGGCGACTTGCCGCAGTACTTGAAGCAATCATGACCTCCGGCCCTCACCTTGAAGCCTGAAAAGTGCCGCTTCGCATACGAGGAGCTCTTGTTCTTGGGTCACGTCATCAACAAGTCCGGAGTACGCCCCGACACTCAGAAGACAGCCGCCATCGCTACATTCCCGCCGCCCGCCGACAAGAAGGCCGTCCGTCGATTTCTTGGCCTGTGCGCCTATTACAGGCGGTTCGTCAAAAATTTTGCCCGCATCGCCGAGCCACTCACTAACCTGACCAGAACCGACGTCGAGTTCAAGTGGGAAACGCCACAAGAGGAAGCATTTCAAGAACTAAAACGACGCCTGCAAACGCCTCCGTTACTTGCGCATTTCGACGAACACGCCGAAACAGAAGTGCACACCGACGCAAGCAGCGTGGGACTCGGCGCCGTCCTTGTGCAGAGGACGGACGGACTGGAAAGGGTCATCAGTTATGCTAGCCGGTCGCTATCCAAGGCAGAGGCCAACTATTCCACAACAGAAAAGGAGTGCCTCGCCATCATCTGGGCTACGTCAAAGTTCCGCCCCTATCTCTACGGGAGGCCCTTCAAAGTTGTGAGCGACCACCACGCCTTGTGTTGGCTAGCTAACTTGAAGGACCCTTCAGGTCGTCTCGCAAGATGGAGTCTAAGAC
The DNA here is from genome assembly GCA_030522465.1 of Rhipicephalus appendiculatus. Lineage (NCBI taxonomy): Eukaryota > Metazoa > Arthropoda > Arachnida > Ixodida > Ixodidae > Rhipicephalus > Rhipicephalus appendiculatus. Next base: position 38,788 of record JALIZH010028537.1, on the reverse strand, counting down.
TTCAAGAATTCGACATTACCGTCCTTTACAAGTCCGGACGAAAGCACTCTGACGCCGACTGCCTGTCTCGCGCCCCCCGTCGAGCCGCCACCCCAGGAAGACCAGGACGACGACTACTTCTTGGGAGCCTTAAGCGCTGATGACTTCGCCGAACGACAGCGAGCCGATCCGGAACTCAAGGGCCTTGTGGAATACCTCGAGGGCAAGGCCACAGTTGTTCCAAAGGTGTTCAGACGAGGACTGGAGTCGTTTTTCTTGCGGAACGGCGTTCTCCTAAAGAAATACTTCTCGCCACTTCGGGCCAACCACCTCCTCGTAGTACCTTCCGCGTTACGTCCAGAAGTTCTGGACGCTCTCCATGACGACCCGACTGCTAGACACCTTGGACTTTCCCGTACGCTAGCGAGGGTACAAGAAAGGTATTACTGGCCTCGCCTCACTGCCGACGTCAGCCACTACGTAAAGACTTGCCGAGATTGTCAGCGACGGAAGACACCTCCGACTAGGCCAGCTGGACTTCTGCAGCCCATCGAGCCACCTCGCCGGCCGTTCCAACAAATCGGCATGGACTTACCGGGGCCCTTCCCGACGTCGAATTCCGGAAACAAATGGATTGTCGTAGCTACTGACTACCCCACCCGCAACGCCGAGACGAGGGCCCTGCCCAAAGGCAGCGCCGCCGAGGTAGCAAAGTTCTTCGTCGAGAACATCGTCCTGCGTCATGGCGCCCCAGAGGTCCTCATTACTGACAGAGGTACGGCCTTTACCGCGGACCTAACTCAGGCGATCTTGGGATACAGCCACACAAGCCACCGCCGGACCACCGCGTACCACCCACAGACCAACGGCCTCACCGAGCGTCTAAATAAGACCATTGCCGACATGCTGGCCATGTACGTCGACGTCGAACACAAGACGTGGTACGCCATCCTTCCGTACGTGACCTTCGCGTACAACACGGCCGTACAAGAAACGACGCAGGTGACGCCATACAAGTTGGTCTACGGACGGAGCCCGGCAACGACGCTCGACGCCATGTTACCAAACGTGACCGACGAGGGAAAACATCGACGTGACCACCTACCTACACAGTAAAAAAATTTACACCCTTAAGGGTGTATTTATTTTGTCCCATGGGCAACACCCTTTAAGGGTGTTTAGAAACACCCCTTAAAAACGTAGGGTGTAAGGAAAGATTACACCCTACTTTAATAGGTGTTTATGAACACCCCTAAACTATGGGTGTTACAATAAGCTAGACCCGTTCGAGTGGGGTGTAATAGACAAAAACACCCTTGAGAGGGTGGCAGTAAAAGGGGGGAACCACATGATACTTCTTCCCAGTCAGCCCCCTTGGAGCACTCCAGGCCTCAGCGTGTATCCAATCCTTTCAGGTGCAGCCTAGAAAGAATTCTCCTGTTAAGGAGATGATTCAGAAATGTGCAATCCCTTGCGAAATGATGGATTGATAAAGAGTTTCAAAAACTGCAGCAGTGCCCGCATCAGTGTGGCTGTCGTCGACTTTCTTGGCGCTGCCATCCAACAGCTGTAGCTGATACACGAGCAGCGATTCCCCGTAACCACTCATGCAACATTATAAGGACTCAGAATGTCGTTTTGCTCAGCAGGCCACCATATGTCTTTTTTTGGGAAAGTACATCAGTGTAGTAGAAGACTGTGCACATTGCTGAAATGAAACTTTTCCCACCTACTCAGAAGCAATGAATTGTGGCTGCAACAAAAACGGGTGAGCAGTCGACTATGGGTTGCATGTCAGATGCGATAATATGCAGGAAATTCATGTAATAGGAACGGTATGATCACGACCGCACTGCAGAAACATGACCTGCAGCACAGCAGTAGAATGAAATTTTACATAGGCGTGCTCAGACATATTTTAAGGATTATCCGTTTCCAAGCAAAGACAACAGAATCATTGGCAATTGAATGGAATATGAGTATTTATTTCTTTTAAAATAAATGGTCACAAAACTAACAGGTTGTCATAAAACTCCAAAATAAATTCCAAAACAATATTCAGGGTACTGGCAGTTTTGTTAAGCTAAATTTTCAACAGCAAATGATCTGTTATAACTGCTGCAAAAAAGTCACAAATCACCGAGTCAAAAACCACAAAGTAGAATAACTATACAAGATAGTGAGCTGTACTATTTCTAGCATGTGCGCGCTATAAACACTGCGAAAAGGCATGGCTACAAACTTGCTGAAGGCTTACTTACAGCCCACTATATGTAACAGCGTATAAACTAGGACATTACACTATCACAACGCTTGACAAGGTTATTTAATTGGGGTTAGATTAACGTAATGTGATTGTTCATACACTTGCACATTACAAAACCACAGCTCTTCACTGCCGGTTGCACAATCCATCTTCATCTGCTCAGATGACTGGTTCCTTCGACAGCAGTGGGACCAGGCTGTTCTTTCTGTACAGTAAATTCGTTCCCGGAAACCTAAAATAAATACACAAGGAGCAATGACCAAAAATATTGCAAAGAGTGTAACATACAGTATGACCAATTGCTTTCTTGGTTATATGTAGGTATAAATGAAGTGCATAGCCAGCATATTCCGTGGCATCGGACTCCAGACAGTGACAAACGCAAAAAAGGTATGCTGCGGAATAAATGCAATAAGAAGCGTGCTGTGGCAGAACATTTTACAGCGAAAGCTGTATATATGGCTAGGAGAAACGAAAAACCTCTCGGCATCTGTGTCAAGCGGGGTCTCCATTGGCTGTGCTATCAGTGACGTCTTTCTGAGCGTCGTACCCAAGCTCGCGCGCCATTGGCGCGCGAGCTTGGGTACGACGCTTGCAAGTTCAAACGCTTGCACCCACGGCGCGCCCTCTGGCGCGCCGTAGAAATGGCGTTGCGGGCAGAACAGCGTCGACGTGATTGCGGGAGCGCGTTCGCCGGGGCGAACGCCCGCTTTGGGCGAGAGTTTCTCCAGCGGCACTTTGGCTTCGGCTGCGACGTCTGTGACCGCCTGTGGTTCGACCACAACCTGGCAACGGTAATTGTGGAAGGCTTCAGTGCAGCGTCGCGTTGAACCCACTGCTAAACACTGGGGCCGCACATTTCAGCTTTGCTGGTTAACCATTTGTACGGAGTGCTTGGGCGGTGATTTTTTTTTTATACCTTTGATGCCGAAGATCTGAAGTAGCACGGCTAATTGGGCTAGTTGGTATCGGCTCATCTTTTAACTGAATAGGGCGCGCACACAGACACGGACACTAGAAGAAAACGCACGCAACACAGCACCTGTGTTGTGTGCGTTTTCTTCTTCTAGTGTCCGTGCTTGTGTGCGCGCCCTATTCAGTTAAAACACGAAGATCTCAACTTTACCCTTTTAGCCTGCTCGCGCACCAATACACAGGTATACAGCTCCTAGGCGATGATGCCCCATTAGCTTTATGCATCGACCACGTCTAAGTGAAAGTTGAGTTCTATGCATAAGTATGCATCCACTTAGGCATATGTGAATTTCTGCAGATATATCATGGTACTCATACGATGTGTTTCTTAAAGGGAATGCAATGCTATGCGCACCATATAAATATTTTATCTATTTCACAAAAGCACAATACCACTGCGCATACGCGACGGTATTTACATTCATCATGTATTCAGTGCAGGTCACATGTAAAATTAAGTTATGTGTAATTATGTGTTTGCTTGCGAATAAAACTGAAGTAGTGTTCTTCACGCGCCTCACATTGACACGATTATATAATGTAAGAAATTGCTTTCGCTCACTGACTATTGCATACTGCTAAATTATGGTCCTTCGTTTCAATGATCCTCGTCAGGTAAAAAAGCAGAACTCCTTACTAATGCAGCATAGGCTGTTTAATGGCTGTGCGGGGAAGAAGAGGCAGATATTCCGAGACTTTCAAAGCACCGATCATGAACCACATGCCATCACAATAAAGTATGTAAACTGTAGAAGCGGCGAAAGGTGGGCTAGTTGGTACATAAGTTTAAACTTGACAAAACAGCGCAAAGACAGGACGAAGGAAGGTAACATGAGGACGGGCGCTGTAAGCTGTAAGCAAAAGTATGTAAGCTTCTCCGACAATCGCCAATAACCAGAATCCCTGAAAGCTTTTGACCGGAATTAAGTAATACACAATAATCATTCGGTGAAACAGATTGTTTAAGTTCATTTATTTGTTTCAATGCCAAGATCGCGAAAAAAAGCATTCTATATTTGTTGTGTTCTCAGATAAATACGCTGCGTGATCTTACATTTTAGTAGCAATACATGCATGCATATCGTGCAGTATGTATAACATTATCACGAGTTTTGTGCTACAAAGAAAATATTGATATGCTTGACACAGCATATCAATATGCTGTGTCACGCAGTTATATTGATATGCTTGACACAGCACAAATCCCTTTAACATCTGTAACGTATGACTAGAGAACTTACAATATCGGATAAACTATTAGGTTTGGCTTTTATCAGAAAATGTCATTGCAGGTGGTGGCACACTTCTACACTTAAAAGTACTTAGCGCAGTTAAAACACCGAAATGGGGTGAAGTGAATAACTCTTAATAACCAGAACAATGTAACGAAAGGTACACATGGTGGAAACAAACAGAATAAAATAAATTTTGTTCGAACGCCAGCACTTATGCTCATACTAGCGCTTGCACACTTAAGGTACGGCTATTTAGTCACACACACACCCAATAAAAGATCCGTTCAAACACAAGTCAAGTTCAACGAACGGCTCCCACGGGTGCCGGCAGTATCCCGCAACCTACGTTGCGGGTGAATGAAAACATCGGTACGAATTTAACGAAACGGAATGTATTAGCACGTAGGCGAGCTTGGCGAGGCGCACCTAACACGAAGCAATATGCTGTGTTATCACTAGAGACCGGATTTTAGGCAAATGCCTATTTTTTTCCTTGCGTTCCTATCGTGCCACTTTGATATATGAGCACGAATTAGGGGTTGGGGAGGGCTTTTATAGTGTTTTTATAGTGCCTATAAATGCCTATTTTTGGGGTTTGTGCCTAAATTCCTATAAAAGCCTATAAATGCCTATTTTCCAAATCGGTGCCTATATGAACACTATTTAACCTCAAATTTTGCTTTCGAGTACAGTTGAAGACCGTTATTCATGTTACCGGGCAAAATTGACCTTTCGGAACTGTATGGGCTGCAACCTAGTTCCCTAGTTCAACTAACTTCCGGAAAGCAAGCGCTAGCAGCAGTGAAATGGGACGCGCCTGTCACCTTATGCCACCGCACTGACATGGCGCGAGCGGCTGGAGGAGGGGGGAGGAGAAGGAGAGCAAAAAAAACGCTATTTCTGCAACCCTAAATGGGAGGAGAGGAAAATAAAGGTGGGAAGAGGAGAGGGGAAGAAGAGGAGAGTGGCGTCCATGACCGAGGACGTGGCGGGCGGCTTTTACAGCAGGCGTTCCAGTCCGGTGTTCCCAAAGAATTGAAGCACCCCCCTTGAAGACCTGGGTGTGTGTGAGGGGAGGGGGGGAGGAACATGAGGTGCCTCTGTGGAGCCGCAGGAAGATGGAGAACGAATGCGAAACCGTGGAGTTGGTAAAAAACAATCAGATGTCCACGTGGTTTTTGTTTTGCTTGTAATTTACTTCTTAAAGGGCGCTTCACCAGGTCACATCAGAAATCTTAGGCACTGGAAGTCATTGCGTGCCAATCGAGAGCTTTATACAATATTTTTTTTAATTGGTTGATTATGAGCTGCGAAAGCATGATGCGAGGAGGTGAGCTTGAAGTCTTTGCCACTCACCCCGTGTACACTTCGCAAGCCAAATTACTTCCCTGCCCTCTTTGGTACCGGAGCAACTCGGAGCCTGACGATCACATGACGCAGACGCATCAACACGTTATGCGCACGCGAGGTTACATTTGTAGGACATGCCCAAGCCAGGTCGTGCACGCAAGCGGTGTTGTGTCGTTTCGGCATTCTCTGTAGTGTACTGCCTGTGCGCACGTTTGAAGAGGCTGGCATGGATCATGTATTCTTACAACGACACACAGCGTCGCACCGCTGGAACTGCTCTAACAGACGATGCACAAAAAACAAGCCAAGCGTTGTCAGGGCTGGCGCCGGCACGACGCCGGAACGGCGAGAACATGAACGCAAATGAAATGGAGGAAGCTGAGTCTCGCATCTCGCTTGATTAGAAGTAAAAAAAATAATAAATAAAAAGCGCACAGACTCCGTTTGTACGTTTTAATATTTCTATCAACTTTCATTCTTCTATTCTTCTATTCAAGCAACAAATTGCACAAATTACACATGTCGCTTCGAAAATTCTCGCAGTGTCACGTACTACCGTGACGTACGCAGGACCATTCCTTGTACGTCACCTCCACGATGTTGGGGCGTGCGCCCGTGAGATGAAGGGCAAGCGGCGTTCAGTCTTACATTTCACCTCTTTCCGGGGTGCGTAGCGTTGTAAAACTTGGCAGACGAGTTTGTGAGCGCCCAGTGCATGCATTTCTCGTGCCTGTTCTAAATGCTCAAACCCGGTGAGGGGCCTTTTAAGGTGTTCACAGACAGATGGAGAAATTGACCCTGTGCGATTAGACCCGGTTAATACGAGGCTAAAAGACCCTTCTGGCCTTTTAGCGGTCTGACTATTTACTCCTGTGCTGCCCTTCTCAGCCATGCCTAAAAGAAAGAGACCCAGGAAGCGTGTTTATTCGACGGTGGACACTTAACTCACCATGCTGGACAATAAAAGGAGGGGCCATGTTCTGCAAACCGTGCGGGAAAAAAGACAATTGAAAGGCTATGCTAAACAATTGGTGCCTTTGTGCCATCATAAACTATAACTTTGTCTTGCTTTCCTGTCGTAGACACAGGTCCCGCACGTCTGTTCTCGAAAATTTGAATTTTTGTAAAATTTATTGTGCCTATATTTACGATTTTGGGGGCCTAAAACTGTGTTTTGCCTGCCTATTTTTGGCGCCTAAAACCCGATTTTTTAGTGCCTATAAATCCGGCCTCTAGTTATCACCCACATGCATCAACCCGAGTATCACGGTAGTTTTAGCGCACAAAACGAACATGAACGGAAAAGAACGACGTGTACACCACGCCCTTGGTCCTTTTGTGCGCTAAAAAAAAGTGTGCATGAATTAACATGCCCAAGCATACGCGCCTTAGACATGGTTTACGCTTAGATCTAACAGGCGCCATCTCCACTCAACTATTTTTAAACCAAAATAGAGGTTCATCGCGAGCGGGGCACCAAACACCACTGCCAACAGAGAAGGGCGCCGCCACAACTCTGTTCAAATCCCTCGCCGAATCACAGCCGCGCATGCGCACTCTGCTTTCAACTCCGAAGAAAGAAAAGTTTGCCCGCACTTAACATAACACAACTTTGCCATCATCCCGATGAAACGATACACACAAATATGCTCGCTACGTAAACAAATGCTGACTTATCGTCCACTAGTTAAGAAAGACTCGGTTGACGGCGTTATTATCGCGCTCACGCAGTTAACAAAGCGCTGACCACAGCAACATGAGAGCGGTACATACCGTTTCACTTCGAGTGTTCCATGATATGAAGCTGCAGGCCTCCCCTTCAGTACAGTGCATCTTCCTAATAAGCAGCACTGGCAGAACACAAAGGACGAGCACAGAGCGCAGGCACATTTCAAACAAAAAAACACCGACTGCTAAACTCGTCTAATCGAGAACGACGCGCACCACACCACACGCACAAAAACCGGAGACTATTTCGCCAGCGCATTGAGTCACGTGGTACATAGTCCCGCGCGCCCGCGCGCTGCGCACGCGCGGCGGTCAGGGCCGCCGAGGTTGCCTAGGCGACGAGACAACCCGGCGCCCGCGAACGTTCGCTCCAGCCGTTGTTGGATTGCGCGGCCGCATCTCTATTTCTGCGGCCTATTTCGTTATGCTTCTTTAACAGTGTATTCGAATCGCAGTGTGCATTGCGACGATGCTGTAAGGACTGCAAGAACTGCATGTCACCGCGCACGAATGTTATATTCAAGAGCAATATTTAGCGTAGCTTTACTTGCTTAACGTCGTGAAGACTGGTGAAACAGCGGAGCTAATGGCTTTTTGATGCATTTGGTGCCCGGCTCAAAATGCATCACGTCAATGTCCATTTTTAAGGGACCTGATCGCCCGTTTCCGTCGAGGTTATGGCTATGTCAACTGCGCGGAGGGTATTTTGCAGATGGCAGATGTTTTACCTCCAGCTTTAAGATCATCGCTCTTAAGGGGGGGGGGGGGGGCGATTGTGCGCAACATTACCTTGATTCGGGCTAGTTCACTTAAAGTATTCACAAAGCGCGCAAATTGCAAAAACGAGAGAAACACATACAACAGGATTGGCCCTGATCCTATTCGATAAGCGGCGCTCCTTTTGTGTCTTCCGTCTTTGTAGTTCGCGCGCTTTATGAACGAACACTGTGTTTCGCTTGCATTACGTTACTTCCTACTTCGATTCGTTACTAGAACCGCAAGCAGCTATAGTAGGTCGGGCCTTGCTGGTATCAAGACCATAGGCGTGCGCACGAGGGGGGGCAGGCTGCCCCCCCTAGTCACCTAAGAGGGGGGGCGCAAGGTCAGACCCACACGTAGACATAATAGGGAGAGGGGGGCGCTGTGACTCAGAGGGGGGGGGGGGGGGCGCAAAGTCAGCCCCATACATGGACATAATAGGGAGGTGGGCCGCCGAGATGAACCTTCGCCCTCCCTGAAGGGGAACCCTGCGCACGCCTATGATCAAGACGGTTCATGTATACTTAATATATAAGCAAAACCTGCCCAAAAATTTCGTACATTTGTAGCCTTGCTCATTACACCCCTCAGATGAGGGTGTAAATGGGGTGTTGCAAGGATGTTTTACTTACCAACACCCAGATTTTGAAAATAAGGGTGTAATAAGGGTGTTCATAAGGGTGATTTTAACGCAAACACCTGCATTACACCCTTAAGGGTGTACATTTTTTTACTGTGTACAGCGCGCCGAAGAAGCACGACAGCTCGCCCGCCTACGGATCAAAAACCAGCAAAGGACTGACAGTCGCCGCTACAACCTTCGACGACGCCACACGGAATACCAACCCGGTGACCGTGTATGGGTGTGGACGCCAATACGCCGACGGGGACTCAGTGAGAAGCTTCTTCGACGATATTTCGGACCGTACAGGGTACTTCGACGCCTCGGCGCACTCGACTACGAGATTGTCCCTGACGGCATTACGAACTCTCAGCGGCGCCGTGCGCGACCTGAAGTCGTTCATGTCGTGCGCCTCAAGCCATATTACGCGCGTTAGTGTATCTGAGGACTGTACTTTTGCTTCATTATTGTACTTTTTTGCTTGTGCTTATTGTTTATTGTACTATCTCGCTTGTGCTTATTGTTTATTGTACTTTCTTTATTGCTGTTATTTATTGTTGCATGCATTGCGCCCCCCCACCCGTGTTCTGTTTGAAGCATCGGGACGATGCTTTTTCAGAGGGGGGGCATTGCCACGCTTGTTAGTTTGAAGTGCTTTGTTTAACCCCGCAAAGACTGTGAGCAACGATTGGCGAAGATCGCGCCTCAGTGTTCGAGAAGCTTCACGTTTGTAGTAGATCGTTTTCTTAACATTGCGCACAGCACGCGAACACTCAAGATTATTTCCAGAGCTTGTGCGACGACCAGTGATAAGCCTAGAATGTTCGACGCGTGATGTATAAAAGCCGGCGCGCTCCAACGATGATCAGTTAATCGACGGCCGACGCTCTGTTCGCCGCTATCAGTGCCAGCGTGTATTGCTGTAATCTTACTCTCCCTTTACCGGCCACAAGTTCGGCCTAATTAACAGTTTCATCCCGGACACGTCGCCTGCTGCCTTCGTCGACGTCACACCCACGTGACAATATGTTGTTGGAATCTCGCGACCAAATACCCATCAGAAATGACCGATATATCAGATATGGTAAATTTATTTCAAATGGCAAAATCAGGTGACATTTGGTACAACCTATTCCCCCACCCCCCACACCTCCTACCCCTGCCCTGGCCCTTGCGGGACTAAATTTTCGTGAATGCAGACCGTTAGCTGATGCGAGGTTGAGACTCCTGCTATAGCAGAACAAGAAGAAAGCTCAAACGCTAACAATGTGGACGCACAAAGCAGGCTGTGCATGATAAGTTATAAATTTATTATATTACTTTAATTACTGTGATCACAGAATAACATTTGGGATATAAAATAATAAAGAATGTGAATAGAGCCCAGAATAGCCAGATGTTAACTATGTAAGCGTCTGGCCTATTTACTTTTAGCTTGGCCGTTTCAGATAAATCAAGTAGCCCCATATGCAAGAAGCAAAAGAAGTTCAGTACTTGTCCATCATAGAACGCCAAATAGCTTGCCCCACATAAAAGAAGCATTTTTTTTTTCGAGATAAAACGTGAAACATAGATGTATGCGCAATTTCTCTGGAATAAACTTAAAGAGACACTAAAGAGAAGAATAATATTTTTATCAGTAAATTACTCTTTTACAATTCCAAAATAACCACGCTCGCCCTGACAAGACTTGGTAAGCGCGAAAATGTGGGTGGCGAAGCTACCTTGAAGTTCGCGCAGCAGAAGTCGTCACGTCATAGATTTTGACGGCGTCTACTGGGACCTACGTAGATCCTAATCGGTGAAAATGAAGTAAATTGACCTCTGAGTAGGCCTATAGATTTAACATACCAAGTTTCAGGAAAATTTGAAGATCCAGTGGCCCCAAAATACGACGAATGCAGTTTGAAATTCGTGACGCCACACGCGGAGATTTCAGCGCGAAATTCTAAAATGGAAACTTTGGCCTCGATTTTTTTTTTTTTTTTTTTTGTGAATGAAGTTATGGTGGTGAAAGGAATGATATTCAAACTCTCAGAGTACACATTAGTCTAAACCACTTCAGTGCTTCACTTTCGTGTCCCTTTAAGAATTGAGAAAAGTCCAGGCCCGGCCCGACCCGAGCCCGCCACCTCAAACCCGGGCCCGGCCCTAAGCCCGGAGCTTCAGGCCCGAGCCCGGCCCGGGCCCGCCGTGAAACCTACATTACCCGGCCCGGCCCGGCCCACGGGCCGGGCCGGGCCCGGGTTTCCGGGTAGGCCCGAGCCCGTGCAGTGCTCTACTCTCCAGGCTCCCCGCTCCGAACGTGCTTCAGAGTAGAATTCTGAGCTTCGTTCTTCGTGGCAATGCCTGGCTGCTGCGCGTGTCATTGCAGCAGCATCTCAGAGAAAGCACTGAGATTATATTATATCCCCCGAGGAGAGCTCATCAGGACCACAGTCAACGAAAGAAATTTCAGTGTAAACTTTATGCTGCTCACATTATTATGCTGCTCACATTATAGGCACTTAACACGCCTCCACGTTACGGACAGCCGAAGCGGAGACGGGGTAATCCGCTCAGCCGCTAGTAGGTACTCATTTTTTCGAAGTGCCTTCGCTTGTATTTATCGAAGCGCATAAAAAATATATCTGCCACTGTTTTCTATCTGAAGCCCACTTCCGTCCCGGCGGTTCTTTAAGCGACAGAATCTCGTATAATGCTTCAAGGAGCCAATTAAACAAGCGCGGGCATTGATTCTAATGCGGCTACAGCGAGGCAGTGGAGGGTTCAGCGTGCCGTGCTCACCTGGCTCACCGCGCCGGCGAGGAAAGGGGAGAAATCCGAGGAGAGGAGGAAAACGCGCGCGCGGAGGAAAGTGTCGCTACTTTCCATATCAAGGGGTTTTACTGCCGCAACACAGTTAGAGTGACCTAGAATTAGGGGAGTGTCCAAAGCGCCGGCTACCGCGTGGGCCTTTTGTGGTGAACTGCCGCGCCGCGCCGCTGCTGCGCCGGACCCGTTAAGGTCCCTCTGGACCCGTGGGTTTCCGCGCGGAAAGCGAGGGGCGTCTGCTACGCGCTGTAGATTTTGGCGCTGGGTTTCCACACAGGGCGCTTGAAGTCTACTTAACTTCTATAATGCGGTGCGGAATGGAGCTTACCCATGATTAAGCGTTGTGTTAGTGCGGGGACAACAACAGAATGCAAGAAATTGTGTGTCAAGCGGCGTCAGCGTGGCCTAGTGCCAGTGATAGAGCTTGAGAACGTTGGTGCGTGGGTAAAAACGCTCAAATGAGCAGGGACAAGGAAATAACGAAAAGAAACATTTTCGCACGGGTAATCGGGCAATGGCTTCGCGCATACAAGAATTAAGAGTAATAAAAGATTCCAGCCGTCAGCTGGAATTCTTACGCGCATTGACCGCTTCGCTCACCACTATATACGAGCACCACTGCTCGTGTACGCCAGTGGTTTTCTAGCCATATGTACACCAGGCAGGCAGGCAAAGAACTTTATTAGTATCCGGAGGCGGCGCTCGACCCCCCCTTAGGGGACGACACCGGTGGGCCGCTCCCACGACGGGACGGGGAGGTTAAACTCCACGGCCATGTCGCGGGCCCTCTGGATGGCCCTAAGCTGGTCTCCTTTGTCGTGGCTTGTGAGGAGATGGTTCCAGTCCGCCTCCGTAGAGGGAGACTCGCTGCTCTCGCGCAACGCAGGGCATTGCCACAGCATGTGGTGTAGAGTACATTTGGGGTGACCACAGCGCGGGCACCCCTGGATCTATGTCATCCATGTATTTCGAGCAATTTAGAGACGATGCATACGCCTCCGTCTGTAAGAGTCGTAGAGTGATGGACTGAGGTCTTGTTAAGTGTGGGTGCGGCAGTGGGTACTTCCGCCGCTCCAACTGGTAATGTTTGCAAATTTCATTAAAAGTTAGCAACGGATCTCTGAAGTACAAAGTAACGTCCTCAGCCTTCGAGTGGTTCTCCCCGACGTGGAATGTGAGACCTTGCGCCCGGGAGTGAGTCCAACTCGTTGGCATTAAGGATGGTTCTGTGTACGTGTGGGCCAACGTGCGCCGGGAACCAGATTATGTGCTTTGTGTCTGACCAATTGGCAGCAGAGAGAACGCGCGCGGCTTCCCGACAAACTGAGCCCGTCATGAAGTACACCGCTTTATTCGACAATTTGTTAGCCTCGACTAGCACTTTATTATGAACAGAGCACATCGCGAAGATGTAAGGGAAACAAAAGAAAGAGTAGAGACGGCCATACGATCGAAATACTGTTGGTTTATTTTCGCTTCTGAGGTAGCGTACAAGGCTCACCGAGTGCAAAGCGTGCGTTAAATTCTGACATTTGATAGAAAAGCAATTCCACAAGATTGTGCATAAAAGGCGTATATAGAAATTGCAGTACCAATGTCCAGACATGAAATTAAAGTTACAAATACCCCTATTATTGCTGTACAAGTTGAATAGCTGCCTCAACGAAAATTCGTCGGGTTTGTTTCTATCTACAGGGATCGCTTAATATGAAACATTTCCGCGAGATGCGTGCATCGCTTCAAGCCTTCACCATACCAAATGAAGACAGTTTCAAATAACTCATTCTTAACTTCATATATTTTGAAGGTTCTCGGTGGTTAGTGTTCGCACGGTAGACGAGTAGTTACATGAAATGCAGTTGTTTCCGCTGCAATTGAGTGCGCGTCAACAGGGCAGCCGGCTACGATTTCCCGATTTTAAATGCGAATGCATTTCTTAGTCGGGCTATGTCAGGCATCCGGCGTTGTCCGCGGCGGTGTCCGCGCGCCGGCAGGTGTTATCTCTCCGCTCTCACTCCCTCTCCCATAGCAACAGCTGCGGGTGCGTGTGCTTATCCTCGCCCCTAGCAACCGGAGCATGTGGTGCGAGAGAGTGTAGGAGAGGGTAGGTGCAGTGCTTCGCCGCTCCTTCTCTCGCCGTTCGCTCTCTCTCATCCCTGCGCCCCACTCTCCCGTCCGCTCGCTCGCACGTATATATAAATGGAGTGAAGCGCGCGCGAAATGCATTCGAATTTCCTCACGATTCCCTTCGGAATCGTGAGGAAATTGGAATGCAGGTGGGGGGCATTTTTTTCCAGATGACCTCAATATAGCGTACACCACGCTTTCGTGCTGAAGCTCCCTAGTACTGACAAAGCTCAAAATTTTCACATTAATTGACACAGCGTGTCTGTCATCTCTTTAATAAATATAAAGAGATGGCCTGATAGGCAAAGCAAGCCTCTTGTGTATGTACCACAGGCGTGTGTAATCAGCTACTGTGAGCTGAGAATCACGTTCGTTTTCGGGTGATCCCTCGTGACATGAAGTGGGGCGTACACGATAGTGCACTGTTATCGATACATTTACTTGGGTTTGTCTTGTTTTTTTTTATTGCGATAGCAATTATATGGACACCCGCGGCTGGTTTTCGCCGTCGGCGTCGGCGTCATTTGCCGTATATGTATATGTATATATATAACCGGGCCCGCCCGTCGTTCGTGAGCGTGAAAAGACGCGAGGGGGGGGGGGGTCCCTCGAGCGACCTTCGATTTTACGAGCGGGGGGCGCGCGCGTTATCTCCCCTTCTCGGCGGCCGACAGCGGGCGTGGGGGGGGGGGGGGGGGGGGCGACGTTCGATTTTACGAGCGCGGGCGCGCGCTTTATCTCCCCTTCTCATCTCCCCTTCTCGGCGGCCGGGCCGGCGTACCCTTCTACGTGCTGCGCTTTCAACGCGAAGAGAATTCTCTTAAACAAGCGTTTTCTAGAGGTGCGTGAGATCGGATCCAAAAAGAGTTAGCTGCCAGCCTCACTTCGTATAACATTACAATTTTTTGCTATCGCATTCATTGCTTCACCCTTGCGGTGAAACTGTGACTTTTTTTTGAAAGGCGAAAGCCTTAGATGCCTCATTAAATACGGAAATCTAACGCCGGCGTCCCGCGTCGTCAACACGAGTGATGCAAAAAAGGTATCACGTGATGACGTCATCATGACGTCACAGATCGATGAAGTTTGTGAAGGCATCATGACGTGATAAAAACTTAGCACAATTAAAGAGGAGACACACAAGCAAGAAACACGAGGGACTGGCGCTACTCACAACTATTTATTTCACAACGTCGTCATGAAATATATACATACATTTTGGACATGCGCAGATGCGTTCCATGAAGAAAAACAAGAAATGAAGATGAAAAACAGATTATCTATCTGGTATACATGTCGAGGTATCTAAATTCATTCGTATGTAGAGTAATGGAAGGTTCGCTGACGCAACCCGCCCCCCCTCTTCTTAATGTGAAACCCTTCTAGCAACACGCGAGCTTGTTCATTGCGACTTTTACCAAGAATCTTTGCCTGACGAAACAGTGCCTCACAACCACAAGAAGTCACGTGATCTGCTAAGTGCATTCGTTCCTTCTTTTTTATATTCAAAGCATGCTCTCGAAAACGGTCATTTGTGCACCTTCCGGTTTGGCCGATGTAGCTTTTACCACATGACAGTGGTATGTCATAAACGACGCCAACGGCGCCTTTCACGTATGGCGAAAGTGCTTTTTTTTGTTGGCATCCTCGCCTCGTTGCGTTTGCCGTAGAAATGCGAGGGCAAAGGCGGGCGAGCTTATTGGGGGCAGAAAATACCACTCCAACGTCGTCCTTGTTCGCAACCTTCTTTAGGTTACGCATAACCTTTTTAAGTTTTTATGTCAGTATGCCCCAACTAGGCCCTCAAAAAGTCCTCCTAAATCATGACGTCATTCAGCGTGACGTCATGTGATGACGTCATCACGTGACATGGTCACTACATTGCCTCCGTGATCCATGGGCCGATCACGGAGGCCATGTAAAACCAGGTGAGGTGCAGAAACCTTGCAATGCCATTCGATCCTGGGGGCAGTGCGAAACCACATTAGGTGCAGAAAGCTTTCGGAGGGGGGCCGGGGGAGGTTCAAGGCATCGAATGAAAAAAATGAAGAGCGCGGCTTTCGCCGTCGAGTCTTCTTAGGTGAATGCATAAGGGACCTTGTGAGTTTTATTTTTTCCCTGTATTTCACCTATGCGGTCAATTCTTCAAACGTATAGGTAAGTCTTACATCTTGACATCGATATTGGTGATCACCATGTTTTTTCATTCCCTGGCGGAGACAAATCATCAGACCACTCATCGTCAGAATTATTTCTGGCCGAAGAAAGTGGGTTTGCGCGCCACAGAATTAGCCGTTACGCAAATCACAAGCAGGTCAAGTTAGTGAGGCCATGACATAACCAAGTGAAGGAGACGCGAGAGTTACGCCAGTTATTTTTTACTTCTGGTACCGCAGCGCATTCCGCTTCGGATGAAAAGGCTTGAAAGAGCAAAGCGCGGGAGGCAGCCATGTAAAACAAATCGAATGCACGAAATAAAAGAAAGGATATGAAGTGTGCAAACGCGTCAGCATGATATTTCCATTTACTACGTGCCTATATCTGCTACGTTATCCTGGTTATCTTTGTGATCTCCAGCTTATTCTTTTCTGCAGCACGTTTACGTTCGTCCTTCCACAGGAAACTAAATTAAGCACCTTCGCTCACGATGGGCGCGCGCAGAATTCGTTCCTCAAACGGGCGCGTATAAGTGCGTACGATTGAGGTGACAAAGTAGCTGAAACGAAATATGCAAAATCCCCGTTTCATAACCTACAAACGTGTTCTCTGTGTGGTGAGTAGCTGCAGTATTATGTTGCAGTGACGCAGTATTAAATCTTGTCCATATTACCGCAACGTTGGCTAATAGCGGCCAAAATATCGGGCGCGTAGCAGACGCTCGCCGCTTTCACGCAGCTTCCACCGCGGAGGAAGGCTACGGGTCCGGCACGGCAGCGCCGCGGCGCGGGAGTTCACCGCGAAAGGCCCTCACTCCTCCCATGTATTCGCGCACCGCTTTGGACACTCCCTCTATTCCAGGTCACCCTTATTCTATAGGTCACTCTAACACAGTTCCAACAGTTCAAATCACCGTTGAGCGACAGCCAATCAGTTCGATCCGGCGAGAGCGCAAGCACAGTCGGCGCGGGGACGTTCAGGCTTGTCCGTACTCCTTGAAGAAAAGAACGCTCTCCCGGCTGACCGAGTGTTTGCTTCGCGCATGTATTTTTACCGTGTTTATCATTATTACGTGTGCTCATTGTCACTGAACGGACACGTAGTACCTCTTACATCGCGCGACGGGACGTTCGGGTCGTTGTTTGCCACGGAATCGACGGCGGCGACGCGCGTGGGCCCAACCAACGGACGCGCAGCCGGCGTCAGCATACATGTATGCCGACGTTTCGCACGTAGTTCTTAGCAGAGCTGGGCAGTATCGCGATAGCATTTCTGAACTCATAGGCGTATCAGCCGGGGGGGGGGGGGGGGGCAAGCGGGGCGCGAGCCCCCCCCCCCCCCCCCACTGAGAAAAGTTAGGGGGGCTGAGCCCCCCCCCACTTTAGGCAGTGGACACTGTCGGCTGTACGCTGGGAAACCAACAACTGAGGTGAAGTTTTCCTTCATCACGGTAATCACTTACTTAGATCATGAAAATTTTCCTACCCTTCTGGTGTGAAGATTTTCCTTGTAGGCTGTTTGCGGTGCGGACCGCCTATGCGACGCTTTCGTGCCTTGTGCTGTAGCATTGCAGAGCAGGCTAGCGCTGAGCAGGGGCCATAGAACATATTAGATCACTCGTTCATGCTTTTATTCTGCTGTGCGTGGACTGACATTTAAATCATCGATGATGCAAATGCGGGTGCGAACGAGCAAACGTTTTACGGACCGATCAAACCGCTTCCTGCTTCAGGAATATCATTTTCTTTCATTGAAAAGGAATAGCATCACCGCGGCTCTGTCGAAGCTGATGTGAACCGATAAGTGTGACGAAGTTTTTTTAATCGTTTAGTTTTGCCGTACTGGAAGCGCCAAAAAAGGTTTCTGCTTTAGTCTCCGATCAACCTGATCAGCGTGTACGTTGCTTAAGGTGGCTTGCAGCAATGGTGGCAGCTTCCAACAAGGCGACGAATAAAGCAGTGGACTCGAGCACAGTGGGAAGCTCAGCTTTTAAGCTTGCACCGCAAATTGATCCACCGGACCAGGAAGATGGTTAAGGTCCGTGGTTTTTTGGACTAAGCAGACCTAAACAGTCGGGCTAGTTGGTTTTCATTCAACTTGAATTGACTTTTTCAACTCAAAATACAACTCGGTCAGCAAAGAAGCACACACGTGCAGCGCAGCTTATATCTTTCTCTCCCTCTCTCTCTCTCTCAGCAAGGATGAGCTCACAGAGTTGTATACGCGCACAAACAGCTAATCGTCGTTATGCTGCAATTGAAAATATTTATTATACTCATATGAATCCATCTCGCCAGCTGTTACAAGTAGCCGCTGCTAATGTGATCGGCGGGCAGCCTACTTGAATTACGTTTAGAAGGAGATCCCCTCCTGTGTTTGCGCTGTTAAGCACTCTTTATCATGTTGTACCAACACGCCCAATCCTACTGTCTCGTTAAGATTCGTGTTAAAATTCGGCAGATCCCATACGCTGTGGGAATCGGTTGAAGCAGTCAGCGCGCATATGGAATTCAAGTTCAGATGGTGCGGCAGAAGCGGCAATTCTTCTCTTTTCCGCGTTTTATTGGTCGCTTGCTAAGGCTGCCCTTTTTATCTACCCCTCGTAGACAATACAAGGATAACCTGCCCGCTTCCGGCGGCTCTCCGTCTTTCCTTTCTTTGTTTCAGCTTTTCTTTCCCTCCCTGACGAACTATATATATATATATATATATATATATATATATATATATATATATATATATATATATATATATATAGGGTGTCCCAGCTATCTTTAGCAAAGGGTTAAAAAAAATAGAATTATTTGAGGCAGGCGAGTGAACTCAGTTGAATATTGCTTACAGCCATCTTGCGCACTACAGGCAATTTTTTGTTTCGTAATTAACTAATTTGTTAATTATGATTAATTTACTAACTTGATAAATATTGACTTTACGCAAGAAATGAGAGTTGCAAAGTACGAGAGCGTCTTCAAAAATCCCCATTGCATTATTTGCGATAAAGAAAGTTTTATGCGTACCATTTTTTCCGTGCTGCAAAGAAAGCCCGCGAAATACAAAAAATACCACGTGACTAGCGCATTCGCGCGCCGCGACCGTGCTGCTCTCAGCCGTAGTTTGAGCGAACAAAATCAGCTGCGAGCACGACCCGCCGGCTGCGTTGCAGCAGTACACTCTTAAAAAAAAGTTTGTAAAAAGGTAGTAACTGGGAGGAAAAAGTTAGTAACGGCCGCTGTTACTAACTTTTTGAGACAGTTACTAACTATTTACTAACTCGAAAAAAGCAGGCGCGTTGTTACTACCTGGGCGGCCAAGTTACTAACTTTAGTTAGTAACAAAAAGCTTCGACTTGTAACACTTCTGAGTGCTGATAGAACATGCGTACGCTCACAGAGTAAAAGGTTTTAATAAATTTGTTTACAATTTATCCTGTCGTACCTTCTCAACGCCTTCCCTTCCACTTTTTTGCTCGTGGCTCTAAGGTATAATTTGTACGGCCAACATTTATACTGAATTGATATTTCAATCAAAATGCGTGTCGCCCGAAATTTTGTACAGTCGTATTGATCTTTCATTTTTGTTCCTCTGGTTACGACGCTCGCCTTCGGACCGTGGGTAGCTGGGTTCGAATCCCACCTCGCCAAGAAATTTTATTTCTTTTTACTAAATCCGCCTCGGTGGATCAGTGGAGGTTGATCGCTGCTGACACGAAGGTCGCGGGTTCGATCCTGGCCGCGGCGGTCGCATTTCGATGGAGGCGAAATGGTAGAGGCGTGTACTGTGAGATGTCACTGCACGTTAAAGAAGATGGTCTAAATTTCCGGAGGTCTCCGCTACGGCGTCCCTCATAATCATATCGTGGTTTTGGGACGTTAAACCCATATTATTATTCTTTTTATTGAGGCAAAAGCCTCAGATGCCTCATCAAATGCGAAAATTGACCGTAGGCGTGCCGCAGCGTCGGGGAGAGCACGAGTGAAGCAAGAAATTATCAGATGATGACGTCACCCCATGACGTTGTTATAAGTCACAGATCGCCAAAATTTGTGACGCCGTCTTGGCGTTATCATGGTGTCCCTGTGACGTAACGTTACACGATGACGTCATCGCACGACATCGCAGCCTGGTCCAAGATCCATCAGAATGAGCTGACTGAAGCACCCGGAAATTCCAAAAAAAATATCATGTGACATGGCCGCTGGCACGCCGTGATTGCAGTACTCCTCAAAGGAACACTAAAATGAAACAATGAATCGATTTAGATTGATAAGTTGCCTTCTCAGAACTTTAATGCCACTAATTTCACCATCACAGGTCCACTAATAGAGAAAATTGAGGTCAAAGTTTCATTTTTAAATTTCGCGCCATGCGTGACGTCGAGAATAGTTTTTTCGCGTCATTGCTCAACGAAATTCCCTTAAACTTGGTACTTTAAGTCTATAGCCCCCTCAGACGACAATGTAATTCATTTTTACTCATAATGAACCACATAGATACTGTCAAAATCTATGACGTCAAGGCTTTTCGTGAGGGAACTTCAAGGTGGCGTAGCCACCAGCATTTTCTTTTTGCGCGTCTTCTCGCGGCAAGCGAGGTAATTTTGGAATTATGAAAGAGTAATTTACAATTATTAGAAAAATCGTCTTTTTTTTCCTCTAGGATCCCTTTAACATTCTGCGTACACACGATATGCTTTTTTCGCGGCAGTTCATAACAGCGATAAGCAGACGCAGCGGTTATCGCTTGTGCTGTCGCAACCACCAAATGGGTCATCGCACAGCCACAACCATCGTCGCATAGCTGCGGCAGCGGCAGAACACCTGGTCAAACACAGAGGTCGTTTGCACACGGAACACTGCAATTACGGCGCGTAAGCGGGCATGTCAAATATAATTATGATCTTTTTTTTCATTTCGCGGGCATCTGCAGTAAGCAGACAGCACTAATACATAGTTTTCACGTGACGTCACAGACAGGTTATCTGCACTAAGTGCACCAAGATGGCGGCCACCGTGACTTCTTATCACATAAGAGAGTGTCAGTGCAGGGGAGAACATAACAGTCGTTCGGTCCCCGCGTTCTTTTGTGCTCTCCCCGCTTTCTTCTGTTCGCCAGCAGCGCCAAGGGGGGAACACAAAGGAACGCGAGGGGGGCACCGGCACTAATCGGATGTCACCGTTATTTGCTCCACGCGTTCGAGTAAGAGTTCACGCAGCATCTCAACCAGCGTGTACTCCAAGATGGCGAGCACTGTGACGTCAATGAAAACTATGTATACTTAAAACACAAGAAGTTAGAACAGTCAAAACCGGATATTTTGCAATCCAATCTATAACTTTCTAATAAAAATTTTTTCGCCCAGCTTTGTTGCCTCAAAAGTTTGTTGAACATTCTTGCCGAATTAAGCATCACTAAGCAGATCAGCAAAATAGTTTCATTCTTCATGCAATAGTCACGAACATTCTTTTCGTTGTATCGTGTTAGTCTGTATGCATATTTTTTTTATTTCTGGCTAATTTAGCTAGGGACCCCTATATGCAAATAGGAAACTGCATTCGTTGTGCATGTGCAATTCGTGCTTCAGGTTCTGAAATAAAATTGATGAGTATTACTGTCCTAACTTAAAGCAAGTTTATTTCACATGCTTACTTTTGTTGTAGCTGGCATGACACTTTATGAATAGTTTTATATCCACAACGTGAAATAATGCGTCTTGAAAATTTCCTTATGAGAACTGCAACATGCTTGAAGAAACAAATAATAAATTTAGTGAACTGAAAATAAATGCATTACATTAAATTGTGGCAGTGATATCGAAATGATTTCTGCCATAATTTTTGGTCCAGTTGGATATGTACCAACGTGTGGCAAGTAATGTGTTGGTAGATGTAACAAACAGACAAGGTTTCAAATTAAAAAGTTTATTTTCATGGCAATCATTTTACAGACACTGAAAGTAGTGGTGGCAGTTCAATCTGTAAGCATTACTTCAGGCCTGAGCACAAGTTCAGAATCAAAGTACAGATCAAGAATCTGTGACGACGCAAGGTCAGTCGGTTTGACAAGTTTTTGTTCTGTTTTCTGGACAACATAGGACCAACGGTGTCTGTTGAACAAGGTATTACTGAGCACATTCACAAGCAAGAACACATTGCCACAATATATGTACAGGTGTGTGATCTGCCCAAAAGTAGGTAGCAGGGCTTTCTGTAGGATGACTACGTCCTTGAGTTTGTATGTTAACTGTTCCACAGTCACAGAGTTGACTTGCCACACAGGAACGCCAGGTGACACAACTTCAGCCATGCATGGGGCCAAATCTTCCTCTTTCAAAGGCCTGGGCTTTGTTGTCTGAAGAGAGTTGTGAAACTCTGGATTACAAAGTTCATAGCTCTGTAGTAACTGGTGCCTTTCTGCGATTGTCTTGCATATATTTTTGAAATTTTGGTTCCGCACAGCAATAGCTTTGACATACTGATGTTTGGCCTCATAGCGCATACACCAATATTGCTTAAGCGGGCCAAGTTCATTGATCAGCCTCGGGTAATGCACAAGGAAATGAAGTTTTGGAATTATATGGCCAGGATACAGACTCGCAAAGGAAGACAAAAAGTAGCGAATGTCATCCTGCAGACATGCAAGGTGGTCACGTGGAAGGTTGTCAGCAAATATTAGGTCGACAATCCTTCTGAGAAGCAAGTACACTTCCCAGTGCTCGTTGAGTTCTGGGACAACGTCTCCTAACATGAGCGACAAAAACCTAAAGAGGCACCACTTCTGCGACGCAGTGCCCTTATATGGTGTTTTTCCAGTTAGAAAGTGTTTTTCCACTGCTTGTGGTTTGTTCTTTCTGTCATGTGCACCAAAACTGAACGATGTAATGCAATCTAGGTCTGAGTACCCAATCACATTGCTACTGACGAGGCCTTGCAACACATGTTTCAGAACATGAGGTATGCTTCCTTCAAGAACATCGTGCATTAGGTCTGGTGGAAGCTGCAGTGTTGCATCGAAGTACCCAATACTTAAAAGAGGTGATTCACCTTTCACGCCATAAAGAGCAGTGCTCAGTGGCTGGTTCACCTTAGCGCCTTGAATGTGTGTTTCGTGCAAATGCCTGTTTCGAATTTGCACATCCATTTCATGGGATACGGTGCCAAATGTTGCATAAGGTGCAGTGCAAAACCTGCATGGGCGGCCCCTGTTAAAACAACATGTAAATCCACCGAGCCTATTCATAGAAAGGTTATCCCCACTGAATGCAACAAGGATTGCTCTGACATTTATGGTAGCAGAATTGATCCTCACTGAAAAGCCGGTTGTTTCTAACGTTGCTATGTCAGAAACAACAGGTTTCAAGATTGCGTTCATGCCATGCTTGTCAACAAGCCTGTATGGCGCAACAAGGGCTACATGTATACAGCGTAGCTGTGCCCTATGGCGAGCATGTATGTTGAGCACACTGAAGTACACAACAATTACTTTGTGAATGCCCCGTTTTGACCCCAGGGGGTTCACAATTTCTAGTTCATCACTGTACAGAATGAGAAATAGGGTGTATTGCGCCCCATTCTCTAGAAGTGCCGAGAGCCTTTCCTTGAACAATAAGCCATCATAAAAACTTCGAAGAACCAGTGATGGCTGTCCAGTTGAAAAGTTTTTGTCCAACTGTTCCCGAAAAGTCTCAGACACCATCAAGTTTTCCAGAACGCGAGGAATGGAAACATATTGAAATGTCTCGTTAGCTCCTAGATGGTGCTCCTCCGGTTTCACGTAGGGAAGATGTTCTTTGGCAAAATTTGCCCTTTGCGACTTGGTGCTGGCACTTTGGAAAACATCCTCCAGGAAGTCACAAGCAAGCAACTTTTGCAACTCTGCTCCAGTAGATTCTATGGGGATGTTTTGTCGTACCTGGGACGCAAAAGCGGTCATGATTTCCAGAAAAGTCGCCTTGAAATCTTCAAAAATACTCTCAGTGACAGAGTGCGGCAGCTTATGCACTTCGGCCACGCGAAAAAAAAGTAAACACATCTGTTTTTTTACTTTTAGTGCGAGGTCGTGCACTGTGTCCGAAGAACGAATGATCGCACTGCAAGCAGTTTCCCGTCCATCACTGGTATCTCCCGCAAAGGAGCTTGAACAAGGCATTTCTGTGCCGTCGAAAGCAGTGCCGTCTGTTGCAGTATCCAGTCGCGGCACCTCAACACCACTTTCGTCAACATCGATCTCCTGTTGAGCCTCGTCGAGGTCCACGTAGCTTCTGTGGCAACGATAAAGGTGCCTGCGGTATGACTCGAACTCGCGATATGTTTTTGCACATTCTTGCACACCACACATGACAGAAAAATCCGTGTCGTGGCGATGGTCCCTAATGTGCCATACGACCTTGCAAAACTTCGCCGACGAAAACGGACACCGTGGGCACGAATGCATCGCGTTCTCTAGGTTCACTTGCGCAGGCTATGGCGATTCATTTCCTCAGTACAATATGCGCGCACAGGGCCCGAAACAAGAACAGTACAGCACAATGAAAGAATCAGCCACCGCACCTATGCCGAGCACATGTCGAACACCTTGCCAAGCGCAAATGCGATGATGATGATCTAGCCACCTAGCCGCTACCCTTTGAAGCTGGCGATACAAAGGATGATCGGTTCTAGTGTGAATAAAATGTGACATCTACTCAGGAATTATTGAAAATATGGCTTTTTTTTGCGTATGCCCATGGGTGTACGCACGGGGGGGTTCAAGGGGGGCGGCCGCCACCAGTGACCTAATGGTGGAGGGGGGGGCAAAGTCTGCCCCATACATTGACTTAATAGGGAGGGGAGCACTACGATAAACCTTCGCCCCGTCCCTGAAGGGGAGCCCTGCTCGCGCTTTTTTTTTTAATTTAGCAATCTATTTTAGCGAAGCATTGTAAAACAAAGGTCAGAAAGAAATATAGGTGGCGCGGGTTACCACCTTTGCAGCCTCCCTAGAACGGGGCACTTATTGATCCACCTCTGTGTGAACAAGCACATGTTCGTTTCTTTCGCGCCTCGTTGAACTCGCCGAAGGCACGGAAGGGCTGCCTCTGCGTTTCTTCTTTTTTTCTTCCTTTTTGCTGTCTCGAGAGCACGTGCGTGAAAATGTCGGCGCCCATTCAATGTTTGGTGTCATGGAAAGAGCGGAAGAAGATTGTCTCGATTAGCGGACACACGACAGAAGATGTCTTGGCTGCCGTGAAGGCGACAGATTTTGGAGATGTCGCGTCAACCGGCAGAATAGAGGTACGTTCTGGAAATTCCTTTTTTCATGTTTTTTTCGCTCATACATTCTAGCATGGCGCAAAGTGCTTGTATGGATGCAGCCGCAGTTGGACCACGTATATCTGCAATAGCGTGCGAATAGGAGATCAAAGAAGGCAAGTGTTTGCCGCAACAGTTACGTGCTGTCACACAGGCGCTAAGCTTTGTCCTCACTTGGGAGGCAGAGAATAGTGTCTTTTTCTTCTTGAAGAAGCACCATATTTTTGTCATTTGTAGTGTTGCGTTGTTAAGCACTTACTGAAATCCCGGCTGCGGCGGTCGTGTTTCAGCACCGGTGCTCGTTCTTGCAAGCAATGTGCACTGGCCTTACGTGCGTTGAGATGGACACGAAGGTACAATACTTTGTGAGTCACGTGTTTTCATTGAATCCGAAGGAAGTGATGGCATAAACCAAAAAACAAACAAACAAAAAAGAAACGTGATTCACCTTTATCAAACCCAAGCGTTCGATTTCGTTTGATTTGTGAGCACCAGAAGCCACTCCAACAGTTCAGTCAGTGGCAGTAGGTTGTGGTATGTTGGCTTTGTCAGCACACAAAAGGGAAAGGTGATTTGGTTAAGTCAATGCCATTACAAAACATGATAATGGAAAGCATGAATGTAGGGTCTAGCTGTAGTTGAGTGTATTTGTAGCTCCTGTATCAGCTGCTGCAGCCTCGTTGTTAGAGTGCAGTTGATAAAGTGCCAAGCCCCCTCTGATTGTATTCATTTCGAATAAAATAACGTTCCTGTTGTGTTTTGTAATGTAGTTGTTACAGCAAAGAAGAATGCCAACCTTTTTGTTGCTGTGACAGTTGTACGATTCAAAGTTGTTTACGTTACATCGGAGAAGGGTTCACTTTCGACGAAAAGAAAAATGCTAAATTGTTGCTTTCGGCATGAAATTTGATTCTGAATACCTCGCCTCGCAACACAAAGACTTCAAAAGCATAAAATAAAGTGAAGTTGTGTTGAATATGGTGGGCCAACTTTCTCGTGTAAATATTCCGGCATAATGAAACTGCAAAGCTCACGAGAAATGATCATGCGGAGTGTATAAGCCATACATGCATTAAAAGAAGGAAGTAGCATCAAAATCACAAGATGAAGAAAAAAAATGAGGGCGGGTGCCGGCTGCCTACTGATTATTTATTGGATGAAACCAAGAATATATACATAACAGAAAAGAATTTTGAAAAATCATTTTGAAAGAAGCATTAGCAAAGATTAGGTTACATTTCCATCAGTAAGTGACATCAGGTTGTGGACTTCTAGTATCTCTATCTAGTAATTCCAGAGACTGCTTGCTTACACACTGCTCGTCCCTTTGGCTGATAATAAAGGCTTCAAAAACATCCCTAGTGTGCCTATCACAATAGTGTTTTGAGAGGGTAACATCAGACAAACTGGGGGGTGCATTCATTCTTCACACAATGTATAGCAAAATCGCTCCCGACACAATTTTTTAATTTGCATGTTCTCAAAGCCACTCATTGATGCACTGCTCAGTCTGTCCCACATGTCTTGCCGCATCAACACTGAATTTCATAGACTGTGCATGTTGCACAGTTGGTGTGTTTTTTAGGACAAGTGGCACTGTCTCCTCCCTTTCGTTCACAAAGCGACATATACCACAGCTTCGTGGGCACTGAGAACACGGGAACACCAGCATGTCTGGCTGCTTGCTTGATTCGATAGGACAACCTATTGACGTAGGGAACTACCGCAGCATTATAAATGTGTTTTCTTTTTTTGGTGCCACGACCATGCACCTTCGTAAGTAGAGCTTCAGCTGTCTACATTTCAGCTGACTACATGAGCAGATGATGCGGGTAACCGGCAGTAGGCACTCTCAATTTAGATTGAAAAGCTGTGCCGCACCCTGTGTATGCAGGAATGGAATACTTCGTTCCGCATGGTAGATTAGTCAGTGCCTCCTTCTGCAGTCTTCAAATGAGGGGAATCAAAGGGCAACAGGCTTTTCTACGAGTGGGGTGAATACATTGAGCAAACATGGTGGGTTTGTAAGTGCAGAACAAGGTCAGGAAATCGTATGCTGCTGTCTGATAAAAAATAATTTGTCAGCGTGTAAGAATTCGGAGCGATTTCAAATGTCCTGATGATGCTTTGTGCTTGTTCTGATGCTCCCCCCAATGTAGATGTAAACATCACTAGAAAATCATCCACATACTGGAATATGTGAACCACTTTCAAACAGTCTAGGTAGTGCACGGGCATCATAGGTCGGCAAACTCACTCATGAGTAGACTCACTAGGACTCATATTGAGCCACGAGTTTGAGTGTGAGTGAGTCCGGGTGAGTAATATTTTGATGAGTTTGAGTCTGAGTAAGCCCTAGGCACAAAATGTATTTCTTGAGTGAGTCTGAGTGAGCTGTACACATTTTTGCTGATCTATGGTTCCACTTACTCAACTTCAGCATTACTCTCAGGTTTACGTAGCTCACGTTTATACTCGCGCTGACTCACGCATACTTCAAAGCACCAGCGTTCATAAGCCAGGTCAATATTTTTATTGATCAGAGGTGTGAGTTATAGAAAAGTGGGCGAGGGGAGGGGTGCCGTGACCTCCCCCTCCCACCCCAGAAACTCTTTCCCTGAAATTTTTGATAACGATATCTCATGTGAGTCATCTTTTTCAATAAAAATGTCCTCACTGGATTGCAACCACTGATACCTCATATTTGAAGGTATGAGATCAAAAGGCACCGAGTATGCGTGATATTGGTGTTAAAGAGCATTACCACCATGTTCGAAAAAGCCAATTGTACGCTAATGAACTCATGAGTTGGCTCGCTCAGAGTCGGATAGCGCTGTATGAGTCTGAGTGTGTTTAAGTGAGTAAGATTTTCGTGAGTCCGAGTCAGTCCGGCTGGAAATAATTTTAGTGAATCTGAGTTTGAGTGAATCTGGTTGAAGAAAATTTTGGTGAATCTGAGTCCGAGTGAGTCCCAAGGGCAAAATATATTTCGTGAGTGAGTGAGCTCTACATTTTTGCCAACCTATGACAGCCATACTGAGCCAACAGAAAGGAGCTAAGAACCGATGCCAAGCACGAGCCAATACATGGATGTGTTTTTTGCACATAATAGGCACTGCCGCAAGCCATAAAGGAAGAGCGCAGATAGAAATAAAGCAACTAAATAAATGCACTTGTGTTAGTTCCACATGAGTTCTGATAACGCACTTCACCCGAGCTCCTCGGCAGCAGCCAGAAATTTTTGAAGTGGGAGAGAGTAGTAGAAGTCCTTCACGCCCACGGACAGGGCCAAAAAGTACCAAAGTATTCCCTGGACATGAATTTGGCCCTGTAGTAAGTGGTCCTTCACAATTTGGCCCTGTTCATGGGCGTGAAGGACCTCTACTACTCCCTTCCACATGAAAAACTTCTGGCTGCTGTCGAAGAGGCTGTCCAGGAGTTTGGTGAAGTGCATTATCAGAACTCCTGTGGCACCAACAAGGGTGCATTTGTTGAGTTGCTTCATTTCTACCTGTTCTGTTCCCTTCTAGCTGAGGGCAGTGTCTATTATGCACGCACAAAAAAAGTGTGTATTGTTTCGTGCTTGGCATCGGTTCTTAGGGACAATTTTCTAGTGTTTACGTCCACATCGGGGAAGTACCATGAACAAGCACAAAGCATCATCAAGACATTCAAAATCGCTCTGAATTCTTTCACATTAACAATAGGGCTTTCCTCGGATAGCATCATACGGTTTCTTGACCTCGTTCTGCACCCCCAAAGCGGCTCTGCTTACTAGGAGTATTCACCCCACTTGCAGCAAACCCTGTTGCCCTTAAGGTCTGCTCATCGAAAGAATAAAAAGAGGTATTGACCTGTCAACCACGCGAAATGCATTATTCCGCTCCTGCAAAGACATGGTGTGGCCAGAACTTCAAGCTAAATTGAGACTGACTACTGCTGGTTTCCCATGTCATCTGCTCATATCATTGACTGCAGTTCGACTGACAAAGCTGCGGTCAGACCCTATGTCTATAGGGTGTTACATGGAATCAAGGAGGCAACAGGATGCGCTGGTATTCATTCGTTTTCAGCATCCACGAAACAAGTGGTATTTGTCGCCTCGTGAGCGAAAAGAGAAGAGGTAATGCCACTTGTTCCAAGAAACACATCAAATGTGCCACATGCATTGTCTATAAAATTCTGTGCTCATGTGGAAAGGTGTATGTGGGACAGACTGGGCAGGGCATCAATGATTTGCTTTCAGAACATGCAAATTAAGAACTGGTGTCTGGAGCAATCTTGCCATACTTTCTACCAAGCGTCAATACACCCCTAGCTTGTCAGACATGCTATTGTTGATAGGCACGCTAGGGAGATCTTTGAAGCCTTTATTATCAGGCAAAAGGGTGAGCATTGTGTAAGCGAGCAGCCTCTGGAATGACTGATAAGGAAGGTCGCTACCTGATGTCAGTTACTTGGTGGAAATGTAACCCGATCTTGTTCACACTTGTTTTTATGTGACAGTGTTAAAGAGCTCGTTTCACAGAACTGGCGGTGTTAGCATCGTTGGTTGTGATCAAAAGAAATCCGCATTGTCCCCTGACTGAACATCGAGAAACATGCAAATAAAATAAATAATAAAAACCTTCGGTTCGAGTGAGAATCAAACCCAGGCCTTCTGCATGGCAAGTAGTTGTTTTACCACAGACACACGCCATTGCTTGTAGCTACTTTGGATAAAAACAGCATATGAGTGTCATATAATGGAAGGAGTGTCGTTAAAGGGCCCCTAAACCACCAGATAATTTTTTTTAACTTTTCGAGTAAACGCGCACATCGAGTTGAGGATGCCACCACAATTAACGGTGCCAAACGCAGCAGCGCTACGAGCCAAGGGTGCCCCCCACGGATTCCAAGAAACAATCCCTTCTCCTTTCCCTGCCTTTCGGCTTTCCTCATCCCCTTAAAGGGGCCATGACATGGTCACCCAACAATTTGCGGTTTTTGGCGAAAAACGAAGGTAGAGGGTCAAATATGCTTGTACACGTGTGAAAACTGGACTGTAAAAGATTGTTTCAGTCCAAAATAAGCCGGGGAAGTCGTCGGCTGTAAACTCCGCCCACCGCCGGCGACCGCCATTTTGCCATGGCGTGCGTGACGTCACTAACTGCGAGGAGCAGTGACGTCGTCTGCTACGTTCCACACGCGGTCGGTGTGTTCACTGCGAGTGTTGCTCTGTTGCTGTTTCGACCACTGCAGGTCATTTAGTTCCAGAGGCAAGTTGAGAAAAGCAGAAATAGCTCGTTTGCACGCGCAGCTGAACATGGAACACGGAATGCAGACCGCGCAGACGCTCGCACAGCAAGCTACTCGTTACGTCACGGCTAGCGAGCTTGCCAGTGTTGCCCGACTCTCAGGCCGCTCGCTCGTTTATAAATATATTCAATTATAAATTAACGGCACGACCAAATGCGCTAACATTTCGCCAGCTTGTCTGTGAACGTACAAGGATCGACCCACATAACACAGATTATGGTCGAAAATTGGGTGTCATGGCCCCTTTAATGTGTGCCGTGACGTCAACATGTCGCCTGCTCGTCATCATTGACACCTGCTTGTCCGCCTGCAGGTACGCGCGCTTGGTGCTCTTCCTCCTCGCAAGGTGAGGAGGAGCACTCGGCCAAGAGGAGAGATGAGCTGTCAAACGGAGCATAGTGAAGGAAAGAGCATTACGAGCGAGGGCATCTTTTGTATCATGAAACACGTGTAACTCTGCTATTATGGCACCGTTTCGGAAAATTCTCACGACCACGTGTTAGTTGTGCACTCGTGCACGTCTGCGACCTCACAACTAAGTTTTCACCTCTGGGTGGTTTAGGGGCCCTTTAACACATGTAATATTGCGTGGTAGAAGTGTAAAATCGTGCCAGGCATCAAAATATATGAATTGTGCAACGAGTGGGTGTTTTAAAGGCCCACCCATTGGAAAGTGCTCAGACATATTTAATAATCATCCAACAGCAAAAACATCAGTTAAGTGAGCTACTGCAGAGGTTTGCATATTGACTTACAGACACGTAGTGGGCCCTTCACTGATTTGCAAAATGAAGAATTACAGCATAGTGGGCATTGCAATATTGCTCTCAGTAGGCATTCTAGGATAGCTTGAAAGGGTCAAAGTTATGAGCACAGACGTTTGTTTCCTTGTGGCACAGTTGAGGTATGCACCGAAAACTGCAGCTAGGCTAGCTATTGAAAAAGCTATGCATGTGCACAGGGCCCAATTAAGCTATCGTGTTCCACTCTTAAAGGCGAAGCTCAAGCATCCTGCAAGTTTTTATTAGAATTTTTCAAAATCCCCTTTCTTTTTATGGATATATTCTTGATTTCTTCCAATAAATAGTCAGTTGGCAGTCAGTGCCCATCCTCATGTTCTCTTTTCTTCGTCGAGAGTTCGCACTGTAAATTTATCCGATACATGTACCAACTAGCCTGCCTTTTGTCGCTTGTTCACTTCATTCTAGCAAATTGCACCTGTGTAGCTAGCATAGTCATTTAATTGAAATTATATTGACAGTTGAAGCTTTTATTGCTTTGTTGCCCATGGTATTCATAGTTGTATCCCATCTACATTTCTTTCAGGTTTACAATGCACAATTTGAGGCATACGTAGACCCACCAGATAATCATGTTTTTTGTGACGGAAGCAAACTTAGAATAATCACTGATGAGGCCATACCTCTCACTAGCAGGTGAGTAACTCACCTTCGAATTGTTGTGCCAAACTGAAAGACTGTCGATTTTTCATTTGTTTTCAGCACAAATGAAACGCTGGTAATCACTCCAGAGTTCGATCCATCAAGCAGTCATCAGACTTGTAATGGAAGGGATTTCAGACTGCCACCTCTGCCTTTAGATTTAAAAGTTGCCATTGCCAATACAGAAATTGGAAAAGTTTCAAGTCGCACAAAATCAAGGATAATCTCTTGGATAAGCCACCATTTGATGAACATCAGTGTGTAAGTGCCTTCTTACTCTCTCGTATATTATTGAATACCTGCTGAGCTTTTGCTGCACTCGTAGGTACCCAGGAAGGCTGTATGAGACCGCTGCTAAGGCACTTGTTGTTGAATACCCTGTCCTTAGGGACACTATTGGAACTGGTTGGGTGAGTGTCATTATTCACCATTTGAACATCTCGCAATGTTCACAAAAAATCTTAGCAGAGTATGATAACGCTATCAGTCACAAAAAACAATGGGCTGGGAGAGAAAACTGTGAAACATAAATTAGATTCTTGGTATAAATAAATTCCTTGTGTTTTCAAAACATCGTATTGCAGTGTCTTTGTGTTGAAATTGTGTATTGTGTGTGCTGCATACTAGTTCTGGTTTCACAAAGAATACATTGTTTTATATGCAATGTTTGGACCCTGCATGTGGCATGTTTCATCACTTCCGGAGCTAAGGAGTAGCCAGCGCCTTATTTTTGTGCCACCATCTTACGTCATGTCAATAAATAAAAAAAAAAGAACGAAACCTCGCAAAATGTATGTGAATGTAGCACAAGCAAGTAACAAAATTGAGAATGAACACAGCACAGGGAATTGTTAGACGTAAAGCGGTCGTTGCTGCAGATGGCTGCAAATTCATTCTATAAGACTGGGCATGCAAACATGGACACAAGGAGGAAGTCTGTCCTGACTTCCATCATGTGTCCATGTTTACACACCCTGTCTTTCAGAATGAATACGTACCAGCTAGCTCAGCTTTATTTTATGGCTGCAAAGCGTCATTTTAGTTGCTCTGCCTGAGTGCTTTTCAGTAAACATTCTGTTAAGCAGTTGCAATTTGAAACTGTGTTGTTAGATTGCAGTATTGCCTTATGGTGCAAAATGATGAATTTTGCACATTATAGTGCCTGTTAAAACACTATTTCATTTAAAATGGTGAAACGGCACCTGCTGGGTGAAATGACGTGCTTTCTTTTAAATGCAAAAGATTTCTTGGCGAACCAAATCCACCTCGACTATTTCTATCTATCTGTTATCTGACTAACTCGCCAGCCACCTAAGTCTTGGTGCTCTCTTGGTAGTCTCCTTCACTTGCTTTATCCCAAAATTGGCACAGGAGGACAGGAATATTTGACAAACATGATTCACAGGTTGTGGCATGAATAACGTGACTTGCCTGTCGTATACATCATGAAATCCTTTCTGCATGCCATGTGTGGCACATACTGCGTAACGCAGCCTGTGATATTCAGGTATGCGCTACAGGTGATTCACAGTATATGAACTCAAGGTGACTGAGAATAGACTTCGGGAGCCTAAACATGATAGTCGGTATGTCCAGATCAGAATGAACACAAGGTCCTAGTCACCATTTGCGATTCTGATGAAATTTAGTGTAGGTGCAGGTACCAGACCCAGGAAAATGGTTTCGATGTTAGTTTTGTGCAAACAAAAAGAATTGTTTGCACAAGACAAAAATATACAAATTTTGGTCGCATAAAAAAGTTTTGTGCCAATTTTGCGATTTATGAAGTCTGAGGGCATTTGGTGAAGTATTTATTCCCATCAAAAAACAAGTGAAACACAATTTTATGAGTAATTCATTTCCCTTGGCTGTTGAGGACTTTTTAGGAAAAAAAATCCCAAACATGGTAATCCGCACAAAATACCTGTATTTAAGGCATTTATTGCTGCGTAGAAGTGAATGTGAAGAAAATAAAACTTCGTACATATTGACTTCGACATTTGGGCTTTCTACTGAAATAATTTGGGTGGCTTTCTCGCCCACCATTTTACCTCAAAATTGTGCTGAAACGTG
Organism: Rhipicephalus appendiculatus; assembly: GCA_030522465.1. Classification (NCBI taxonomy): domain Eukaryota; kingdom Metazoa; phylum Arthropoda; class Arachnida; order Ixodida; family Ixodidae; genus Rhipicephalus; species Rhipicephalus appendiculatus. Next base: position 4,673 of record JALIZH010028537.1, on the reverse strand, counting down.
CTATAGACTCTCAGTAAATGGAACTGCAGCTTAAATGGAACATATTTGTATTCTGCACCCTTGCTCATCTCGCAGTAAATAGAACTTTGTTAAATGGAACATATTTTCCTAGTTTCTTCAGATTCTGTTTAAAGGTCAACTCCGGCGATCTTTTGACCGTGTCAGGATAATGGTGCTGTTATGTTCCTGAGACACTCTTGTCACGCGCCCGATAGCTGAAATGCTCAGCAAGTTCGAAAATAATTTTTAATAAGCAAAAAGGCGCAATACCGAAACCGAAACCCAACCGAGTGTACTGTCCAAGTATGACGTAGTAGTTTGTTACGAACCGGAAGTCGTGCAAGGCATGCTGGTCCCGCCGGCGCGGAATATCACCCGCTCCTCCACAGAGAACAGAAAATCGCGCACCAAACCAGCGAAGCGCCGGCCAAACACCGTCAGCTTGTGACCAGCACAATATACGCTGTAGTGGCCAAAGTTAGCGAACCCATCGGCTGCGTCACTTCCGTCGACCGGCAAACCAACACGTCACACACGCAATGTTGCCAATAATTGTGGGAAGCCGGCAGACAATCTTTAAAATTCATTTACAAACAATCAGCGCACGTCTAAAGCTTGAAATTTGGCATAATTGACGGAAATGTGCAAAGGAACGTACCCAGCGAATTTCATTGAGATCCATTGACCTCGAAAAACCTCCGGAGTTGGCCTTTAAACGGTGCTCGACTCTATTTGGTTTACTAAAAACAGCTTTCTCAAAAGGGCCGTTTTTAATCCCTCTGGTTGCAGTCAAGGTCGTTGTCTACCATTCTGCCTGAAGAAGCGTTTCTTGCTAACAAGTTATAATGCTTCCCATGTGACCAAGCCTGCCTAGTGGCAGCGCTGTTTGTTCTGTGCCGATAATTAGGTAGAAGTTGTTCAAAAGGATTGTACGAGACATAATCATTAAGCAGCTGCTCCACCATAACAAATGCGCAGCCAGGTTACATGGTGCGTCAAGCTTTGTCTTGTGAACAGCCGCTTAGCAAATCAACGCGGCCACTTGAGGCTACAGGTGCTCACACTTCAGAGTGTCACTTAGACCATGGGCAAGGTTAGCTTGAGTGTAAAACTATGCTCAGAGGACAAATAGTGTAATGAATGCATTACTATGAAAAATGAAGGCTGTTATTTGCCATCAAGGGCCATAATATACAACGAAAACTTTGCCGGGAATTTGGCAGCGAACACCTCCACTAGTGTGTACATGTGTTGCTTAATCTCTTCTGGTGGTCTAAAAATAATGAGGTCCGCTCTGTCAGCAGCATGTCATACATGCTCACGCTGGTTGAACTGGTCAAACTGCAGTTTTGCTTCTCATGCCAGAACAGTGGTTCCAGCCGGCTGTTAACTGAAGTGTGTCCAGGCCCTTTGCTGTATGAAAGTACTGCTTTTACAATACTGTATTCTTGAATGTCTGCAGACGTGATATTCCACACAAGCCACACATTTACAGCAATAGTTCGTGGCTTTGCGCATAACAGAAAGAAATACCTGCATGCCGTAGTGAAGGCGCTCACTGCAAAATTTTCGGCAGAGTTTTTGTTGTATAATATGGCCCTTGTTGACAGTTAAGTCTACTTTTCACAGAGATACATCCCTTACCTTGTTCGTACTCTGAGCGCAGTCCTCGCATGCAAGCGGAGCTCGCCTGCAGTCAAAGCGGCACTCATGCATTGCGAGCGCCAGCAGCCACGGACGGCTGTACTGCAGCTTTGCCAAGTAGCTGATCGCGAGAAAAAGTTTGCTGCACGATGCAACCTGGCTGTGCACTTGTTGTTGTGAGGCAGCTGTTTGGTGATTATGCTGCGTAAAATAATTTTGGAAAACTTCTGTCCGATTTTCCTCACAGAACGAACGGTGCAGCTGATAGGCTGACCTGGTCACATGTGACACTTAACTCGTTAATAACCAAAATCATGCAATGTTCATTTATGCAGAATGGTAGACAATGTCTACCATTCTGCTATAGTCAAACGTTGCTGATATTTGACAACGGCTACTTCTGTTATGCACATCATTGCTTCGTAGTGTGCACTTTTTCATGATAAAAGTGACGTCTGTGCTTGAGTGCTGACGTTACTTTGGCCCATGAGCTGCCCTTACTGTAAGCAGCGTGCCTTGCAAGCTTTCGATATGTGCTCAGCAAAACTCAATTTACACAACGTCTTCACATTTGAACACTTGTACGAAATCAAAAAAACGCAGCATAGGATGCTACTCAGTGACGACTTCACATGAAATTGTTTCTTACAATGCGTGGGATCTGCCATTCTTTTCGCACTGTTGATCTGATTTTTATTTGATGTAACTCTGCACATGACAGAGCAGAATTGAACTTGTACAGGAGCAAGAGGAAAGGAAATGTAAGGTGATACACATACCTTCATGTTTCTTTCTATCGCATTTATTTTCTCATGTATCATGGACTCCATTAAGACCACTAATTCATGTCAATGCACATAGTCTTCCAAAGTGCAATATGCTTACTTGCAGGACTCTTGGAAAGTATCCATTCAGTATAAATTCGGCTACTTGAGGAGAACCCTGGGTACAGTGCCTGCTGTTCAGGCAGCCAAGGAGGCTTTTGGCAAGCGGAAGCATGAGGACAGTGCTGTCGCAGCACAGACTAAAAGGCTAAGCCGCGTGGTAACAATTTCTGTTTTAAGTTCATTTCCCAATTTTACAAGTAACAATTGCATGTGACTTAGCTCGTTAATAACAGTCTACGGCTTCTTCGCTTCAGTCAGTCAACTTCTTTAGCAGTAAAATGGCAGTTGGCATAAGCTGCCTTTATTTTCAACAAGCTCTGTTCGGGAAAAAGGGGGAGGGGGGATGACATAGTTAAACCAAGTTCAGGCAGCATGTTGCCCTAATTTTAAGAGGAGGATAAAGTTACCTTATACAAGAGTCTGTGCGATTTTTTTTGCCTTGTTAGACAACAAGCATCCAACATGAGGATCATGATGAAGATGTTTTAAAGGGACATATGGAGTTTATGGACAAAGAGATGTCCAGACGTTCTCCAGACCTCAAGAAGCTGAGTCAGTCAATGAAGGAAACACGTTCTTCAAGGAGATCTTGGATGAAGGATGGGAAGCCAACGACAGCTGAAATACTTGAAAAGTATCCGGCTTTGTCCAATGCTGAAATGGTCAGTATAATGTGAATGCAACATTTGCATTGCATGCTTTCACATACAGTATTTACCAGCTGTCTTTTTGAAACTCGAATAGGTTTTCAGAAGTCGCCTGTAAACGGGTTAGTGATGTTAGTGTTCATTGAAGCAAGCATTACTTGCACAAAAGTGTTATTGTCAAATTCGGAAAGGAATATTCATTCTTTATTGATTTAAAGCCTCATTGTAATGTGAAATGCATATCGCGGAGCGGAAGGTCAACTCCGCTTTCAGATCGCTGGCTGTAAGATCTATATTAAAGGGACCGACAACTGCCCAGAACATAAACTGAGATGACTCCACTGATGGAAAGATTGTCCATCGCATAGACTCAAACCAACCCTGTGTTTTTCGTGAGAGGTGGATATATATTTTTATTTCTTCAATGAAAGTTGTGAGAAATGACCTGTGGCTGCTCTGGCGGCAAAAACAAACGATCCGATGTCCCCGGCCACGTGACCGTTGATTGCTGTAAGCAGTTGACAATCTTTTTGTTAGTATTGAAATATTGTTGGTTTCTTTATATTAAAAGGTATTACTCCATAAAAATGTACATATAGGCCTGCATTAGTAGTATGCATTAAAGTGGTGCTGCCTTCGCTTGATGTAATGATCCCATGCTTGTCAGCACGTCCTGCGCAACTTTTCAGCAGGCTCATGCAACCGTGCACGCAGTATCCAGGTCGCTTAGGTTTTGGAGCGACGTGGTTTCGCTACCTACTCTTCGCCTCAGAATTGACGTGCACTGGTACTCAGCACGGCCGTGCATATGCATAGTGATGTTTTCGGTGACTTGGCTTGGCTCATGTATCAAGAGAGTAACGACACCGGGACAAGCCACCCATGAGGCACAGGCAACCTTGGGCGCAGGCACACACAATGCGTTACAAATACAGGAAAGGTGCATAATGCCACATCATCTCATTGTAACAGCTTGTTATTTTGAAAAATAGTGGAAAAGCTCAAGATAACGGTGGTTAAGCATAGTCGCAGGAACTTCTGCGAAAGCAGAACGACTACGGCTTTTCACAAATCGCGAGAAGGGCTCGCGGCATCACTATCAATTCTCAGCGTGGCTGGAGGAGAGGTATATCTGTGTTTAGAGCCTTTCAGATCGAAAAATAGTGCTTGTAAAATAACTGCGTGCTTTTGGGATTAACTAGTGCAGCTACAAACACTATGAAGGGTGAGCTTTCTGTCGCGCCGTAAAAAAATGGGTCGAGTGAAATCAGTTGTCGGTCCCTTTAAATATAGTGGCACTCCAGCTAAGTTCACCAAAGAGCTTTCTTGTGGACGTCCGATATGATTGTTACTTCGATCCCAAATGCTTGCTTACCATATTTACGATAGCACTTGGCACTGACTTCTGGCTATTTATTTTTTTTTTGCCAAAAGCACTTTTAATTTACCTGATATCTGAGGGCAGACACTAGCTCACATGTAAAATAACCTGTTT
>JALIZH010028536.1:0-13831 GCA_030522465.1 Rhipicephalus appendiculatus | reverse complement strand
CTTGCAATGCCTCCGACCCTGGACGCAGTGCGAAACAATGATAGGGGCAGAAAGCTTGCGCCTTGCGGAGGGGGCCAGGAGCGAATCACTCCATCGACTGAGAAGAAAAAAAATTAAGTGCATCTTCCCAAAGGGAACCCTGATGGGATGCGAAGCAGCAGCGTTGCGCACGGGTGGCGTCACGGGTTGAACGGCGCTAACGCGGCAGGTGTTGCGGGCGAACGGACGAGGCGGCAGCTGAGGGCGCTGCGGCGAGCGCGCGGCAGGCGAGGGAGAGAGTGACGTCAGCGCGCACTGCGAGGGGAGCGTGACGTCAACGCGCAGCTGCGGCGTGACCTACTTGGCACCGCTCCAACACCTGCGGCGACGGGAGCGCGTTGCGGCGCGTTCGTACGGACGCACGGAGGGACAGCGTTACACAGGCTAGTCAACGAGCTGCTTCGCACCTAAAAATGACAGGGGCAGAAAGCTTGCGCCTTGCGTGGGGGGCCAGGAGCGAATCACTACATCGACTGAGAAGAAAAAGAACATCACTTTCGGCTGCCAGTCGCAGCGTCGCTCGGGGCACCAGCGGCGAACTCTGATCAAGCGGGTGCAGAGCAGGATTGCGCAAAGGCGTGCGGAATGGGTGGCCACGCACTGAATTTTCGAAGCTGTGACAGCCCTTATAATTTGTCAAATACAACGGCAGCTTCATACCTGAAAGTAGGGATCACAAATAACCGCCCAGCAAGCTTCTACAAAACAGTCCTCTGCTAAAACATAGCCTGCGAGGGCTTTTGTGTAGCCCGAAGATCAGGTCGCGTTTTATTCAGCAAACTTAGGGGCCCTTTATGAAGATCTAATGATCTACTTATCAGACAATAAATCTATCTGTATTACTGTGAACGGTTCTGGCTCGGCAGTCGCAGCTACGCTCCATCAACAACTTAGCTTCCGAGTGGTATCCCTTGACGGTACTTCTCTTCGAAGATAAGAACCGATGAACACCGATATACAATTCAATTTCAATTCAAATTTGTATTTACCAGACAAAACTTGAAAGTGGCCAAGCTAAAAGCCGTGAGAGCGGCTTGACAAAGGCCCTGCTGACCTGTATGTACACGTGGCAGTAGTGCGGAAATGATTCAAGTTATACATAACACGCAAGTACAAAAGAAAACATGAACAATACATACGAATTCAAAAACGGTTTCACAACTGATTATTTTAAAATGCATATTATAAAGGTGTAATAAAAATGGGTTTCCAGAAATCAATGTACACCTTGCATAGACCATTTGATACATTGACACCTATGCACTTAAAAGCACACATATATACATTTACGTGAACACACATATATATCGCTAATACGAACGCAATACAACAAGATGTAACATGATACAATGTATTTACACTAAACTATGAAAATAGTTTGTTGCGCATGTGCCTATGACGACAGAGAGCAGAAATGTGAGTGTAATTGTTTCTTGTTGCAGGTGATCGTACTTTCGTACGCGTTAAGCGTTGTGAGAACGTTGTAGGCCAAGGCTTGGTATCTATACGTAGTGCGGAAACGCGGTACGAACCAAACGTCTGTATTTCTTGTGGGAACTGCAATGACCTGACGCTCTAGGCATGACAGTGATCTAATGAAGTTGGAGAACTCCCTATTTGAGAAATAAAGTGTGGGCAATAAGCGAAATGTATTAAGGTTGTCACCTGGTATTATATTGAATTCTTGGAAAGCATCTCGCATTGTTCCGAACGGGCCAATATTTCCAATTTGGCGGACTATCTTTTTTTGCATAGTAATAACTTTATTTATGTTTGCTTTGCTTGTCGTGGCCTATACAAGGGTGCAATACATTAGATGTGAACTAAACAGCGCGTAATATATCTCAAGTTTTGTATATCTGAAGTGGATTGTTGTTGAGGTGCCAGGTCGTAAAAAAAGATCGCCTCCTGGGTGAAACCAGCAGGTAGAAAAACAGTGTTCTGCACTTGCCGTTATGGCTACGAATAGTTCTGATTAACTTTGCCAGGTTTAGATGCACACGGTATTGTCACGTGGTAGTGACGTTGAAAAAGACAGCAGCTTGTGTGTTCAAGACGAAACTCTTTATTTGGGGGGAACTTGTGCCCGTGAAACGAAAAGTCAATCTACAAGCGATACACACTGTGCACTTATTGCAGTGAACGCAGCTTTGGCCGTCGATAATCTGCTCTGTGGTTAAGGCTCGCCGGTGTTCATACATGTCGCGTCGAACATTCGAGCTTTATCACTGGTAGCCACGTCAGTTCCCGAATAAACTCAAATGTTCGTATTTGCTTGCTCAATCCTACAGGATGATTCTGAAATAATCTGGAAGGTTCCCACACATTCGGGCGCCGTTTGTGTAAGGCAGTGCTTAAACATGTAACAGACCAGTTACAAAAAGAAATCAAGAGAAGCACGCGTAGCATTTCCAGCCTATTTTTCAAAGAATCGTTTCTATGCTTCTAGCAGACCATGTAACGGAAAAAAGTGCATACACAGACAGAGTACAGTACATCAAGAAGTACATTCTTCACGTTCGCTTCTTAACGGGGCAGGGACATCAATTTTACGCACATCGCGTTTTCTGCGTCCGTGTGTAGTTATCAACCCCCCTAGTAGTAAGTGGCTACTGATAATGCAAAAGAGAGACGGATATATTTCTGTAATATCAATTAGTAGGACTAGTATCGAGTGCGATATAAAACGGGTACCAAGCGCGCCAGTTTGCAGCGCTGGCCGCACTGCTATGCGCTCCCGTCCTATCATGCGGCCACACAAAACGGTGACACGAGTTTTATCTAATTGTTCTGCTAGGTGCGCAGGTATAGTCATGTCTTGGTCACCACAGTCCTCGTCGCCACCTTCATCAATATGTACAAGTGATGAGGAGAACACTGAGGAATAGGAAATTACTGCGATTCGTGAAGTCCCAAATTATTCTCGCTTCAATTTTCTTGCAAATAAGCGACTCTGAAATCGACGCCCGTCCTAGCAGTGACTAGGAGGCACCTGGAGACGCACGCTCTGGCCATGCTGGCTGAGAGGCACACAGAACAGGAAGAAACGTTGTGGGCAGGGTAGGCGCTCCTCTCTTCTCCACAAAAAATACCCAGTCGGGTGGCTAACAAACGATTTAGTTAAGGATTTATTAAAGGTGAAATGCGTTCCCACACTGCAAAACTCCATTCCCATCAACCGATGCTTTCAATACGCCGGACTCGCCATCTTTCACTGCCCCCCCCCCCCCCCCCCACACACACACACACGCTGTCGGCGCTGCGCCTCACGTCCGCAGCCGGGCGTCAATGCTGGCGCGTCTTGCCCATGTCACAAATAAAATCAATCCTAAAGCAGCCCAGTCTCTAGGTGTGTAAGGCCCAATGTTCAATGCATCGCGGAGACGCGCGATCAGACGTAAATCGCATGTGCAATTATACCTGGAAGCCCTTATAAACGACCTTATTTTGGAGCTGTCTGCGATGAAGACATTCCTTGTTACGGTACTTGAAATGGCCCTGGTGCAAGTCGCGCACCAACTGTTTCACGACATGCTGGCCGCTAATGAAGTTGAGATTGTCGCTCCAAATAACCATACGCGGACGAGCACACGACACATCATACGAAGCGCCGCGGCGCAGACGGACTTCAGACAGCCAACCCAGACAGTCGAAGTGAAGCCGCTGCCAGGCGTCGCCACAAGTCGGCCCCACAATGACATCACTGAGATTGTTGTCGTTATCCTTACTAGCGCATCGTCACCATACGCGTAAGGACGGGGGCCTGGGGCTCTGCTAAACACGTCATAGTACTGTCGAACGTCGCAGATTGCTGAATGCGCCTATTGAGCCTTCGTATGCTGCAGGCTCTCGAAATAAAGTAACTTCTACGTAACGGACACAATTTATACTTCGCTCTATCAACTTTTTCAACCAAGCTACCGAGTTTAAAATTTTATGCTACAGCTCATTTAAGGCGCATGACATGGACAAGCTGAGGTCCTGCGTGGCGTCGCTGAGACTTCGTACTGCCGTCCGGGATCGCCCCGTAGTCTAGAGTGCCGAGACGTCGAAGCACCTTTGTATGGCGAGAAGTTTCGCCGTAGATTTCACTGAGTGCACGTCGACATATCGGCGTCCAGACCGAAACATGGACGCATGGCTGATATTCCACTTGGCGTCGAAGGTTGTGATAACGCTGTTGTGTTATTTTGCTGGCTCAACATGCGCAGACAGTGAGCTTGTTGTCTGGCTTCTTCGGTGCGCGGAAGGCAGGCAGCGATGTCGAGGTTCTTGTCCATTGACGTTTGGTGCTATGGCGTCCGAGCGTCATTGCTGGGTTCGTCCCGAAGAGCGACTTTTATGGCATCATCAGCGCCATTTCTTGTGGGACCACGTTGTATGCGAAGGTCCTGTACGGAGGGATGGCATTTCACGTCTTCTGTTCGACGTCGAGGTACACAGCAAGCATGTCTGCGGTGGTATTATTTGACACTCGGTGAGGCCATTGGTCTGTGGTGTAGGGGGTGGTCCGGCAGTGGATTGTCTGGCTGTATCCAAATATCACATGAGTCAGGTCAGCAGTAAAGGACCGCGCCTCTATCGGCATTAGAACCTCTGGGGATGCCATGACGAAGAATTACGACCTCAACGAAGAAGGACGCCAACCTCTGCGGTACTGTCTCTGGGCAGGGCCCTTGTTTCGGCGTAGAGGCTGAGGTAGTCCGTAGCTACGACGATTCATTTACTTCAGCAAGTCGACGTTGGTCAACAGCCCCGGTAGGTCCATCCTGATTCGCTGTAACGGTTCAGCGAGGGGGTTCGATCAGGTGAAGAAAGGCTGCTGGCCTTGTCAGTGGTATCTTGCGTCGCTGAACGTCTCAGCACCTTCTTACGCAGCGAGCAACGTCGGCGGTACCACGCGGCCAGTAGAACTTTTAGGGGCGAAGCACCTTAGGGTCTAGACCTTATTCGTTGTCCGGCGATGACGATGACGCTGATGACGATGAAGAATAAGCGCGTTCCAGTCCACACATTCTCTTTCTGCCTTGGTTGAAAAGGATCGTGAAAGTGCTCTAGCCCGCGAAAGGCAAAGCGGCAACGCCGACAACAAGCTGCTACTCCGGTGGCGAGTGCGGCATGAGGTGGTTCAACGTCTACGCAGACAGCAAGCTACCCCAGCGGCGAGAGCTCGGGAAGCAGCGGAAAAAATGGCAACGCCCAACAAGCTGCCACCCCGGTGTTGAGGGCACGGGAAGCGGCGGCTCAACCGGCTAAAACACATTGTATATACTGTACACACGCAATTATCACTCATTTACATGCGCGAATGGGCAGTGTCACGGGTGAATTTACGGTAAGAACGATCCCCAGTGCTTCGCCCACTCGTCATGAATAACTTCGTGGAGATACGTAGATTTTTTTTCCTGTACTCTTGTAAGCGTGCGGCAAACACCGAGCTGTCCAAGTGGTGGAGTCGTCATTTAGGGCCTGGTGGCATTTCTGGTCGCAATGCTGAAAGCACAAGGAGAAGATAGTTGGCTTGAAGAGGCGAGAAGCTTTTCTTTCGGAAAACACCGTTTAAGAAAAAACGATGCCAATCCTCGCTTGAATACCTTCGGAACAATGCCAGTCCTATCCTAGAGGCATTCCACAAGACCAGTCAGCAACGGGTCGGATCACTGTCGTTCAGCGAAGTAATCGGCACTTATGCTTCCCAAGAAGCAGTGGGCCTTCCGGTCGTCTTGCGGCGGTGGGTCAACGAGTGCATGACACAGGCAGTCGGAGTCAGAGCGCTTTATTATTTCGATAGCAATTATATGGACACTTTCGGCTGGTTTTCGCCGCCGCCGTTGGCCGCCGCCGTCATCCCCCGTATATGTATATGTATCTATATAACCGGCCCCACCCGTCGTTCGTGAGCGTGAAAAGACGCGAGGGGGGGGGGTCCCTCGAGCGACCTTCGATTTTACGAGCGCGGTCATCGCGGGCGCGCGCGTTATCTCCCCTTCTCGGCGGCCGACAGCGGGGGGGCCGGTGTACCCTTCTACGTGCTGCGCTCTCAACGCGAAGAGAATGTGGTGAGCAGAGTGTCCCTGGAGCGGCCGTATGCTCTTAAACCAGAGTTTTCTAGAGTTGCGTGAGATCGGATCCAAAAGAGTTAGCTGCCAGCCTCACTTCGTATAACATTACAATTTGTTGCTATCGCATTCATTGCTTCACCCTTGCGGTGAAACTGTGACTTTTCTGGACTTTTAAATTATGGTAATGCCCAATTCTTGAAGTGTCAGGATCCACCGTGCGAGGTGAGTTTGGCGCAAGGCAGTTGTTATAGGTGTAGTAAACCAGTTACATAAAAATGGCAAAAATAGCGCCCATGGGCGCTATTTTTTGCTATTTACTATTTGCTATTTGCTATGCCCGGTAAAGTTCACAGGAGGATGACCACCGCAGTAGATTGGTAGAGCATCGGCCATGTTAGACGAAAGTTTTAGGTTCAATCCCTACCGATGGAAAGTTATCCTTTCATCCACTTTAATTTTTCCTCAGTTATATAGCAATTACTAAAAATAACAATCCCTATATTTTTCCTGGCTTGATTGTCTGAAAGTTCTGGCTTATGATGTGTCCTCCTTTGGTTCACACATAAATGTGTGTTCTTCACTAGCCCTGGTCTCTTAAGCTGCGCTTACATTTATTATGTAAGTGCTAATCAGGCAGAAACTACTGTAAATTGCTCTTGGCTTCCTCCCTCGTTAACTTGTGTATACACTACTGTCAAACGCTTAACAAATATTACACCTCTTGAGCAAAATATTGAATAAGCTCCACGAACTATCTGATGCAATAACAGCATGAACTAAGCTATTCTACATTGTACACCCAGCAATCACAGATGCTCCATTACCTTATTATGACGCCATTAAGAAGTGGGAAGGTCGTTCGAGAGCTCAAAAGAGGCAGAAAAGTCTGCCCATTCATGTACCGCCCATTTGATTGACTGGTGCTCTTTGAAATGTCCTGAAGCATGCCATATACTCGCATGTCATGGTCATGAGATATTCAGCAAGCTTATTTTATCCTTCTAAAAACAGTTTTCTTAAAGAATTTTCATGTGGAACATTAGCTAGCATCTAGAAGGATCTTCATGACAACTTTGATAACGATGTTCCAACTGATGCCATCTTTTATACACTAAATATTCTGATATATGCCTCATTAAAAGTAGTAAAGTTATACCTATTACAGCGAAGCTGTATATGGCTATGCGAAAACAGTATTTGTCCTTCGGATGCGCGCGATATCCCCGGGTGATTCTATGCCGGTGAAATCGTGCAAGCCCCACTGGTCCACTTAATCTTTAGAATTCTTGCGCGCGAAAACCGCAATTTGCCAAAGATATTGTGCAAATCCTACCACGAGCCACTGCTCCACTGGAATAGAAGAGAACCCACGGGTGGCAAGCACAAATTACGGGTTCTTCTCTGACGTAACCTATAATTGAAACAGATTTTAGTGAACCGTCGAGATTGACCCGCTGATAAACAAGGTGAGCTTGGTAAACCATCTGCACTAGGTGCGTTGGCGCTGATTTTGATCTTAGACCCGAAAGCAGTCAAATTAATTACGTAATTTCTACCTGCTCGTTAAAGTTCATCCTTATCTATAACCCTTAGTCCCAATTCACGCCTGGCATGTCAAGAGTCTCTGGACGTTTAGTTTAAGAACTGCTTCTTTTCCGAATGCAGATTACCGATCTCGCGCCACAGGCATCTTGTTGGCTTTGTTGACTACGTGGTTTATCGTACGCTAACATCACAGAGAATGGATACCTCAAGATCGACATTAATAACATGCATAACTATTGCATGTGCTGTAGGTCATAGGAGCTTTATTCTCAGTGACAGATTGTACCGCTTTGTATGGGCTGTGCTATCCTTCTCTGTATTTTTTTTTAATCCCCATTCCTTGATCTCCAGTGCAGGCAATCAAAGCGGACGCGCGTCTGTTTTAACCATCCTGCCAGGGTAAACGTTCGTTGGACTTGATAATGAGCCAGAACTGTAGCCTAAAGTAGCCATGTTATTTGATATTATCGCCAAAGAGTTGTAGCCAATAGAACAGAAGCAGTATTACAAGTAGAAGCTTTTTTTATTGGTCAATAAATAATGCCAGTGGGATTACGCAAAACCATAGAAATAAGAACACAATTTTCCACCTATCTATCTCTTCGAGCAGCAGGTAAGTTGCAAATAAATGAACAAATTATAATACATTCGTTGCGCGCACTGAGAATTTATGTTAAGAAAGATCTTGCCTGATACTAAGTGATATTAGAACATTACAGCCAGCAAGTCAGTAGGAGCATTAAACGTTGAAACAGTTTTTCTTTGAAGCTGCAGACCGAATTCATTTGCAGAGTTCATATAATACAAGTCCAGCTTCAGATAGTGAAAAGATGAACACGCAAACTTCACTTCTTTGCGGATCTTCATTTTCTTGCGGATCTTGTTGAGTGTACACGAGTACGGGCACTGTGCCTCAGAATTACTCGTAAAACCTTGCGCGTAGCATCAGCATATATGGCGGTTACATGAACCACGTGCTGGCCATGCGTTTGCCTTCACGCACGCAGTTTTTCCACTAAAAATTTAGAGGCTTGCAAAGCCTTCCGTGAAGGCGCCTCGACGCGGAACATCCTACTGAAGGGTGGAGGGAGCGCTTGCGCATGGGTTGAAAAAAGAAAAAAAAAACCTTGAAAACAATGTATTTTATCTGCATATAATGAGAACAATGGCTACTTAATGCTTCAAATTAGTAGTTTAAAAGTGGTCCAAAAGATAACTATTGAACCAACCAGAAAATTCTGTCACCAAACAGGGTCGAAAAGTAGCCAATTTGGCTCAATGCAGCCACCAACGGCCTCCCTTGCATTACTTTCCTGTGCTAGCTTTCTCTTCATTGAACACTAATACTAATTTGTTTGTATTTCCAACGAAAAGGAGCGTGCAGTAGAGGTTCTTTCTTCAAACATGGCTTTTTTAAAATGTCCAATAGAAAGATATTGAGCTGCACGGAGCCATATATGCCTTCCTGTGATCTGCCGCAAATTTTAGTTCTTCTACACTGCGTTCAGTTGTAGCTATGTTTTATCCCAGCTGGGCTACCCTGTCTTCTCCCCTACACTCCAAATAAAATGCACCAAGACATTGCTCCCTAAATATTTCAAACAATATATCCTATGCTGTCTTACATTTCATAGGCGGTTTAAACCAACCCCTGTAACAATAAAAAAGGGGTTCTCCTCCATGCAAACTTTCAACTTTGCAGCCCACCTCACAAAAAGACAGCAGTTAGGGTGCTCAAAAAATTTTGCATTGTCTTCTGACGCTGCATTGTTTAAATATGGGTATAAAATCGGGCATCAGAAAGCTGTGAATTTCACGCTACTGAATGAACAGTGAGATGTACGGCAAGCACATACTGATTATCTTCATTCTATTTTGCTTTCTCCCCATGTCACCGTTCACTGGCTTGACATGGGTTGAGGCAAGCGGCTGGAAAAGACTAGGACAGAGTACCATTAAGCGACCACCTAAACCTAAGCCACCACCACGTCCCCCCTGCACGTATGTACTTTTACTATTCAAAATATGCTTGCCTCAGGGCTGCTAGCTTGTGTAAAATTTCTGTCATTATATATATATATATATATATATATATATATATATATATATATATATATATATATGTATATATTTGTGTGTGTTCAAGCAGTGAAGCGGACGAACAAAAAAAACAGCCCTTTTTGCAAACGGCCTTTGTCAGGGCATAAATGTATATGAATCTGATGCGCGCTTCTTTAATAAGGGCGTAGTATGCCCCCCCCTCCCAATGTGTATATGCACTGCTAACAGATTTCTGCAGACAGGCATTCATCGTTAACCAGCGGATATACAGACATTTGCAGGACTTTGCGTTAGTTGACAATTGGATCCAGCGCGCAGACACACGTGACCGCAGAACGCTTCTTTGTACCGCGAAGCCACCTACAGAGCCATCCCAGACAAACCTAGTGCTAACCCATGGTGCACCAGTCCCACGTGTATTGACTTTACTAAACAAGCACAATAACATTCTCATCCAAAGTGAGCGCCTGAAAAACATCTTCCCTGAACCACCCAGAATCATGTACCGCAGAGCTAGACATCTTCGCGACATGCTATCATCTTCATCATTACCTAATATTGACCACCCCAAACGCCATCGGATGCCATCGATGCCACAAAACGCGATGTAAGATATGTACCCACATGTGCACTTCCCAACAGGTCGTCAGTACGTCTTCAAAATTTCGTTTAAAATTTAAAGGTGACTTCTACTGTGACACAAGAAATGTAATTTATATTCTTGAATGTACGGTATGCAAAAAACAGTACATCGGACAAACAGAAGGCCCGATTACGATTTAACAATCCTAAATCTCACGCTAACATGTTGCCGAACCTGCCCATTACAAAACATGTGCATCTCCACTCTTTTAATGACGTTGAGGTCACGTTACTTGAGTCTGGATTTCGCTCAAATTATGACAGGGAAGCCCGAGAATCCTTGCCGATTCACAATTTCAATACCATTGCGTCTGGTTTAAACAAATGCGCTGGCAAATTGAGTTGCTTGTCGCTGTAACCCATCTATCGTGGGCATGAAAGGGCAGTGTGCTTACATTACCGTGAAGATTTTGTGCTTCTGTGTTTCTTAGTGCTTTTGCCTTTCCGATTTTACTTTTTTTTATTATTATTATTATTACTTTTTCGTGCATTTTCCCACGTGTATATTTTCAGCGTTGCCAGTGTATCAAATGTATCAGCAATTGCCTTGAGCTCTTTATGCGCATTTTCATTGATAACTACGCGTTTGTATATCAACTTTGGTTAAAATATCGTCACTCCGCTTCATATGGGCATGTATATTAACGGCACTCTTGCTACACATTTCATTCTGATGAAGCTCGGACCCCGAGCGAAACGTAAAACAAACTACTTCGCACGCACGTCTGTATGACTTTTTTCTTATATATATATATATATATATATATATATATATATATATATATATATTCACTCTGGCAGACTTCATGCTTTCAGGTGGTATGGGAGGGATTATTGGTCAGCCGCCAGCTCATAATAAGATCACATGCTACGTGACGCCAACAGGCAGAAAAAGACTGTTCCACAATCACCGTCTTGGCTACTAGCGGTGCTCCCTAACCTCCCACGTTTAAATGCCCATATATACCCCACAAAGTGGATGGGGTGATAGCCGCAGTTGTGGCTGAGTGGGCAGAGCATCGGTCGCATTATTCGAAGATTGAAGGTTCGGTCCCTGCCAGCGGCAAGTTATCATTTCGTCCACTTTTCTTTCTTGATATTTACATTTCAATTACTACGAACAACAGCCCCTATACTTTACTTGGCATCATTGTCTGTTAGTTCTCATTATATATATATATATATATATATATCTGTGTGTGTGTGTGTGTGTGTGTGTGTGTGTGTGTGTGTGTGCGTGCGTGTTGGGTTATACGTGCTGCAGAGGCTGGAGCTAGTGAACTGTGTCCGGTGCATTGCGTGACCTGCGACCAGCTCTACGCTCAATAAATCTCCTTTATATTTGATGGGAGGGCTCATGGGAAGTATCATCGAAGATTCCAGCTTTATCCCTAGCGGCGGCGCAAGTTCCAGAAGTAGCTCTAAGGGCACGTTCACACTTGGCTTCGAAGGGGAGCGAAAGCGGCAAAATTCACCGGCAATTCACTCGCTCCGCCGCCTAAGCGGCCGGAAAACCACGCCGCGAGACAGACGCGAAAAAATCGGTCCTAGGCCGATTTTTCCGGCACGCGATAGCGGATCGCCTTTCCGCTTTAGGGCTTTCGCTGCACTAGCTCAAACCACGTGACGTAAACAACCGGCCGCAAATTCAACGTGGCGGCAAAGGCGTCGGCGGTGGCTCGCATCGTCGCAATTGCAAACTACCCGTGCAGCACGACAAAGCTCACGGCCTCCACAACGACGCGTTCATCGAGAGCCTGGTTTAGATTACGATCACCGAGAACACTGGAAGTAGACGAATGTGCAGCAGCAGCGAGTCGGCATGCCCCAACGTGTGTCGCTTTTGCACAACCGGCTGAAACCGCCGCCGCCGCTGCCGGGGTGTCGGCTCGTGTTGTGTCTGGTGGTGTATCTTCCGAAACAACGTTTGAAAAGGTGCAAACTGCTTCTTTTCAGAGCTTTGAATGCATACCTAGAGTTCGGTACGAAATTTAATGCTCAGGAAACGGGCAAAAATTGGGGGACCCTTAACCTTCGCCTTTAAAAGTTGAACGCGATAGCGATATCCTGTCCCGAGTGCCTACTTCAACCACTTAGTGCATACTTGCTATGCACCCACTACGTGGTGTTAAGGGAATACGCGCAGTAAGGTGTCTGCCGTTTGTAATCGGTGGCTGGCTTTAAACTACGAAATCGCTATGATAGTCACATATTCTGACGCCCGATGGCAATGTACGCTTGTAGCACGCAATATTCCTGGGATATTACATGTTATATGGCGACGCCTATATAAAGGACGCTTCCGTTTGCTACGCATGAGTGTTTTTTTCACTGCATTTCCAAGCAGAGGATGTTATTTTCACTGTATCTCCAAGCAGAGGTGTGGCTGTGTGGTAGAACACCTGCTTGCCACGCAGACGGCCCGGGTTCGATCCTCACTTGGACACGAAAATTTTTATTATTTATTTCATTTGCATCTTTCTCGATTTTTCGATCACGGACAAGATGATGATTTTTCGCTGACAACCAATGACGCCGACGCCGACGCCGGAATTTCCGCGAAACGAGCTCTTTAACGCTATCGCGTTAAAATGGAATGAATTCTCAGTGGCCAAGGCGGCGGTGGCGGTGGCATGTACGAAGGGCAGAACGAATGTGAACGTTTTCAACGCGCGTGGACGTGGTTTTCCTGCCGTTTTGGCGTTTTTTCGTTTTCGCTTCACTTCTCAAGTGTGATGTGGCATAACGGTCACGTCGTGCATGTAATCCCATCGGAAGGTACTAAGATTATCTAGATAGTTTCCAGTCGATCGGGCGCGCTTTGCGCGAAACAGGTGTTACGTCGTAATGGGGCGGTAACATGAAAATAGAAGGTAAGGAGTACGTGTGGCATGGCCGTCACCCTTCCGACACCATTGACATCATTCTTCACTATCGACCGGGCGCATACGATTGCCCTCCGATCTTGGATGCCGCCAGACAGGCAGAAGAATGTCGCCACCTAGCTCACCGCTTTACCTCGGATGACCATAACCACCAAAAAGCAATCCACGATGCCCAGACCGCGACTGCCATTTTTCTTCCGGGTGCCCTTGTGTTGCTATCAGTGCCGCATCGCACACCAGGGCTCTCTTCCAAACTTCTTACTAAGTGCGATGGGCGATACTGCGTTCTCGAACAGGTCAACTACCTTATTGAGCCTCTTACGCAGCCGTCCGACTTGCTACGTCGTAACTTCGAGGTTGTACACGTTCAGAGACTCAAGCCGTACCATGGTTCTGCAGTCTCTGCAGACGACTATGTCTACAGGATGGCTCCTTTTTTCTGTGGGACCATTGTAACGAAGAGGAAGTTCACCGTCGCAGAGGCGCAAGAGCAGAAGTATACTCGCTGCCGCAGTACTACTAGAGTATACTTCTTCTACAGAGGGCTCTTCTTCCTTTTGTGCTCCTATCACTTTCCATCATCCAAACGTATTGATT